>UXSR01000001.1:0-244045 GCA_900604375.1 Mesocestoides corti
GTAAGAAACAACGGTCGCTCAAATACCAGTCAGTCGTTGAAATCGCTAAGAGCTCTTCAATTTCCACGAATTCGCGAAATTTGACGCAGCATATTTTAAAGGTGTTGACACTGGCCACAAGAATTCATGACAGATTGATGACAACAGCACATGTTGAGAGTCTTATTTGTTTAAAGGGACCTATTGCATAATGTATCGATTGTTTTGGGGATGGCTGAATAATATAGCGGCTGATTTTGGCTATGGTCAGTTGCCTAAATGTAGAGAGCTTCTGTTCGTTGATCTAGACGATACCATCAACCGAAATGGGGTGTTCATTCGAAGGAAGATTCGAATATTAGCCACACTCGCATTTAATCTTGAAGTTTACAAAAGCATCAATGAGTATGAATTTATACGAGTTAACTACACTAATTGGCATCATTTCGGGGCTAAATTCTACTAGCAGGTAGCACCCTAAATAAAAACTTAAAACTGACAAATTGAAATTTATTGTGGGCTTAGGTAATAGGCGATTGAGCCTACATCATTTACCTTTGGATGGTAGGAATCTCCAAATCCAACATGAATTCAGGTAAGCAAATCCTACCTGCTTATCACTAATTTTATTGTCTGCAAATTGAATAACTGACTCAGGCTACAATGTGCGAATAGTTGTCTGGTTCATCCTGTTAAAGGTCAGACAAGCAAAAGTGGAAAGAAGGTTTGTTGATGAATAGAGCCGTAAATTCTCTTTGGATAAATTTGTGCATTAAATTAGTTGACACGAAAACTTATAAAAGCGGTGTTAAACCAATTTCCATGAGATGTGTAACTCTCTCTCCTTCCCAAATATCAACACACACCTGAACAGATGGGATAGTTTATGGGAAATAAAGTTATAAAGACTTAAGAGAGCGTTAACGCATTTTTTGATATAAATAATCATATTTAGCTAAATGGAAAGTTCAAGGAACAAGGTTCAGCCATCGCCTGAGGAAACGGACGATATTCCGCGCTTGGAAGACGTTGGAAAGGCATTGGTCCAGAACTTCACTAGTCCTCGGTAAAATTTACCTTCCAAGCAGCACTGCACGTGGATCCAAATTAGTTTGTTCTAACTCATGTGTGGAACCTTGATATTGTCTCGGCAATTGCTAGTTGCTAGTGGAGTAGAAGTGTTGTGTAGACGAAAATTCGTCTCGCTCACAACGGTAGTTGCTAATCTGGTGCTTATTCAAACCTCTAATTCGGCTCATGCTTTTACAACCCTCCACTTGCAAGTATACGATGCATTGTCACCTGAGGTTTATGGGTTAAAGCCATTCGAACAAATTTATCCCAGGCTATCGGACACATAACTCACCCTTTCCTTGCACTGGTTTCCACTATCAACTTGTAGTCGAGTTCGTAAATGCTATGTAAAAAGAACGGCCATGTCTATAACACACACACGTAAGTCTGACCTGTAAGCCATGTCAACTACCGTGGTTGTGTGGCCGTAAAAGCAGCACTTAAAGTGCATCTTTTCATCTATCTTTCCTAAGGTATCGAACAATTTAAAGGCATTGTCATGAGAAACTGATCCGCTATTAACTTAACCAGTAAAAAATAGTCACATAACACCACTTTTGCCGCATATGATGACGAGTCTGTGAGGAACCGTTGTACATTTAGCTTGATGGGAAGGGGAGGCACTTGGTGAACGATGATAAACACCCATGTATGCGCTTCAATTTATACTGTAATTTATCCGGGAATGTTTCGATAAAACTCCTCAACGATTAAACTTTTAATTTGGTATGTAAAATATCTCTCTTTTATATTTGGAAAGCACTGATATTGAAAGTCTCGTGTACCGCAAGCATAAGGTAGAATCGAACTTGAGTATTTTCGAAAAAATTTAGTCACAAAAAAGTTAACACAACCAACTACTCTGGAAAATGTCCTGTGGTAAATTTGCCAAATGCCATTGCCACAGTGACGTGGTGTAGATACATGAATCATACTCTAATTAAACTGTCAGGTGACACAACAGAAGTTTACTTTTGATCTTGAAAAAAACGCACCTCGGTTACATTCGCAAGAAAAGTGCAACTATTAGTAAAAGGGAAAGAATGTAAATGTAATCAAAGTATTGCAAAATTTAATCCCCTAGGGAATTTGTGTCTTATTCATCTTGCAAAAATTCCACGATGAGCTATAGGGAAGGTATGTAGGGGACTGTCAGCGATCGCACGTGAGTGAAACCTATTTACTGATTTGATGATGTCAAAACTCAAGCCTGTTTCAGTGGTTTCTGTTGACAGTCGCCTGTCGTATACTCACTCATTCTCGCATAAAGACGCTTGGCTGGCGTGACGCTAAAAAACAGTTGTAGCCGCTGTTGCTGTTTTGTCTCTTCTCAGGTTCTTATGGACAGTTAACAATATGAGTGGATTTTCGACGGGAAAACAACTGATTTTGCAGAAAAATTAAGTCCTGTATTTGTTCTAAATTTCGCTTACTGTAATTTTAATCGAATTATCAAGTGTGCGTGTGTGGAACACATGCTTTGAGTGTCGGAGCAAATCTATGAGCAGCAGGTAGATACGTGAAAATCACTATTACCACATAGATGTTATATATTTAGGATCAATGGCGGTTAGATTAGTAAAGCGAAATTAAACCAGTGACAATTATCTAGAAAGTTTTAATTAAATTCGTCTTATACCGTCAGGAATTTTCGTTTAATTTTCAAGATCAAATGAATTAGCTGACCCAAACAGATTGGAACTAGACTCTGGGTGAGTTAAGACTTTATCAAGTATGCATGAATAAGAAAGGCACAACTAAATGAGAAATTTCCGAACATTGCGACTTCTGTACGTGAGGTTTCACCACAGGTGGCAGTGGCAGATTTGCCTTAGTCTACTATGATCACCTTAGCGTTCAAACCACGGTTTATCAGTTAGGAAGCCTCAAGTTTATACCTGCGATTGTACATACTTCTCTCTTTGTTCTCTATTTTTATGAGCACTAATCCGGCTATCACGATGTCTTTTTGCAATTAAAGAATCCAGAAGACACCCACTAGGAAAGCGTGATATGCTAATCAACCTTGTACTTTCCTGCTTGGGATAACTACTTAGTAGTACGAACATTTCGTAGCCCGGTTTTGGTAGTGCTTTGCACTTTGAAGGCAATTTGATGTTTGAGGGTCTCATTCAGCCAATAGTGTGCGTTGAGATAAATTTGTCACCATCTAACCTACGCACCATTACAATAAATTACATGGTGTTTTCCTTAGAAGACCTCAAGGTGAAAGCAAAATTTTATTTTCCCTACGAGTCGTAAATATCATTTAAATGCTTTTTTCTATGTGAACTTAAATTTAACATAATCTGGTCGCTTTTAATTTTACACCTATTTTCCATACCCTTTTAACTAGTCAATGTCAGAGATCAGAATTTACTAAAGTAACTACTTAAATTATGCCAAATTAAAGCGCCGATGGTTTGCGCCAAAATGCTTGAGATGGGCAATAAAGCACAGTGGATTTTGTGTATTAAAAAAATATGTGCGCATGCTGCACCAACTCAGAGTGAATCGTGTCGATTCGCGTACATCCCCTCTGTCACCGCCTTCTCCAACTCACAGCTCCTTTTTCAAAGCAAGCCCGTCAGTCATTCACTTCTGCAATTACCACCACTACTCGCTGCATCCATCTTGCCATCCAGACGTTTGCGCTTTCCCTAGTCCGTCCACACTTTACCAGTTAACAAGAACACACGAGTCACGCACTACCTTTAATATACGCACACGCCGCAACATAACTTGGTAATGTTTTTGGGTAGGTTCGAATTCTTTCCATATTCACATCAATTCATTCAGCATCGTAATCACCATGAATCAGTTTCAACCCACATTGTCAGCTTGCTTGTTGGACAGGTAGTATGGTTTAAGTGCATCTTGTTGTTGTTGACACAAAAAGTTCCAGTACACACATTGCACTTCCTTTGGGTAATTCAAACGATTTTGGTATTATCAATTAAGGTATTTGCACTTTGTATACATATCACGTGCATAAATGCAACCGCAACCCGGCTCTACCAAAATCATCATTTCTGCCGAATTCGAAAAACCCCATCAACGCAAAACTCATGGCTATTTTCAGCAATGGGAAGTGGTTGTATCTGACAACAGGTGGTGACGTGTATTCATCGTTTTTAGTATGCTACTGTCTCCATTTAAATTAGTCATTTTGTACAAAGTATTTCAAGAGGCAATATTCATCCACCAGTCCGCCGATAGATGCACTAGACATTCGAAACGTATCAAAACACCAGAAGGTTGTGTACGAAAGCCCACTCTCTGAGTGTATCTTGCAGTACGTAGTATGGTTCAGGGTCTTAAATTGCAGTGAGGTGACCACGATGGTATAAGTACTGGCCGAGACTTAAACCAAATGTCAAATAGACTGACAAGTGAGAAGGGGAACATTACATTTCCATAACTTAAATCAACTGCATAATGACTGGTTGCCTGAGTTTAGCTTTCACAGGAATGTTTGGCAAGACTTAATAAAATGTGGCACTCATTTATCCAATGACATCATCAGAAGCAATCGAGTGATTTTCCGACCTCCCAGAGTACGCTTTGATGGTTGCTTACTTGTACTCTAATAGAGTGCCACTCTGTTACCCAAGTATCTCAAGGACATTGATTGACTACTATGGAATTTTTTGGAAAATAAATCATTGTAATCTTCTTACTGTGCATCCAAAGTATTTGCAGACTGTCTGGCAAACACCTGATTGACTAAACCGTAAGAAAATTGTCACCGATACATAGATTTAGTCAGAACTTGGCATTGCGATGCAAAGCAGTACCTAATTTGGCATTACAAATTGGAACTTTATTTTTATTTCCTGTCATAACCTTTTTTCAAGTCATTTCTAAATGAATCCAATTACTGATGCTTGAACTAATCCACATTTTTGTTTTAATACCGTCAGGTTGTTGAGTTCTCACTAAAGACACATTTTATTTCCTATTAAAAACGTCTAGTTGATGTAGTTGTGCTAAGCCTTATTCAAGTCCCTATATTTTATTCCCTCATAACAGCTCTTTTGTGAAATCTTCAAGACCAAGTCGTGTCGATGTTGCTGATGTTGACGTAACTCCCCTGATCATTTCCGATCCAGTCAGAATTAAACTAAATGTAGTGAGAATCGGTCGAAAATGTTTAGTGGTTGAAGCAAAAAGCCATATCTCTACATTTTAGGTGTTTTCAAGGCTAAAATTGGGGGTTGGCCGGTTATCCTCGTATTTTACGCAGATCAATTCGGCTCTAATCGGAATGGTCTCCAAGCTTAGGGGTAAAGAATCTACACAATGAGTTTATTAATTGCAAGTGCAAGGTAGATTTGATCCGAGGAAGTAATTTATAAGATTAATGCTCGTACCTACCGAATTTTCCACTGACAAATTAAAATTACCTTTGACCTCCTAATATAATTTTTTTCTAAAAGCACAGAGCTAAAAGGGGTGAACTGCAGCTGAAACACAAATTCCTTATATCCAATAAAGAGGCTTTTTTTCTGGAAGTTTTAGTACATAGATTTAAATGGGAAAGGATATGAGAACCTCTATATCTTGCTGACTGAAAACACGGGTGAATAAGTTGCTGAGGTTCCATTGACTAGCAGAATTCACGCAACTTAGAATCTCATATGCAGCAACCTTCGATAGACCTTGAACAGTTGCAGAATGGTTAAGATTAGATTTCCTACAAACGGCTGACAGTTGATTTGAAACTGGCTCAAATCCCGCGTTTACCCATCAGGTTGAAGTGACTTGCTATTAGAGCCTATGGCTCGGGTTATGGCTAATTTGAGAAAAAAAGATTTTTAATATGCTTTTATCAAAAGGATTTACGATTCATATTGCAATTACCAAATAAATGCCTGTTGATTCTGGACTTCAGTTTGGTTTTTGCCCAGTCGTAAATATTTCCAATTATTTCCCATTGAGATTTTTGACAATGTTTACATTAGGGATTGTTCCGTAAACCCTTCGCTGTTCTGTCATGTCACGGTTTCATCCCACTGTTTCTTTTCAGAGTATTGCTCAATACAAGCATTTTTGTCTGCTTGTGGTGGGCTGTAAAAGGTCCGGAATCGGTGCTACAGTCTCCAATACAGCATTTAGGCACACTTTGGCTTCAGCAGGTAATTATAGTTACGCTTTGAAGTGGCGCCGACAAAGTATGACATATTCTTGAGTAAAGAACTTCACTAGTCGGCTCATCAAAGCGAGTCTTCGCTGCAGATTACGCGTTGTGACGTATGTTGACTGAGATAAGGTTAATAAGTGACCCGTTGATACCTTGACATGGTGTAGCCTAGCCCCCTTTTTTATTTCAAATATTTATCGATCGTAAACAGTTTCGCATATCACTTACGCTCCTAAATTTTAGACTGTTGCGAATTAAAAAGGATAATTTAAAAGGCAAAATTTTATTCACAAAATATTTGCTTGGATTATTCCCACTTTGTGTTATTAGAAGTCATGCTTTGTTTAGTTTGTGTCTTGAGGTTTCCTAATGCCTCTTTACGGCGGCATCCACGTTGTGCATCCTATAGTAAACACCCTTGGCCTCCATTAGAGCTTCAGGAGAGCCGATTTCAGATTCCTGACCATCCTCCAGAACCACAATGACGTCACAGTTCTCCACAGTGGTGAGTCGATGCGCCACAACGAGGCTCGTGCAGCCACTCTTGGCCATAGCCTTGTCTAGTGCAGCTTGCACGATGCGCTCCGATTCGTTGTCCAGAGCTGAAGTGGCTTCGTCTAGCAGAAGGAACTTCGGTTTGCGGATGAGGGCTCTGGCTATTGCGATTCGCTGCTTCTGACCACCAGACAGTTGAGATCCCCTTGCACCAACTGGAGTTTCGTAACCCTAGTAAAGGTGTTTATTTATCTCTTAAAATTTGACTTGTTATACATTCAGGACTACTTAAATTATTGTCATCAGGGTATGCTCTTGCTAATGAGTAGCCAATTCAACTACAAGAACTGTCTGATACGTAAATACACCATCAGGACTCATCGAGATGCAAACAAATTTTACCGGAAAAAGCAACCAATAACAGTCTTCTAATCAAAGCCAAAAATTGAACATCAATGCTTCCACACGATGACTAGATGACTTGTCTATCAAGTAGCCCAACGCAAGGCAAATCCCATATGCTTGAGACAAAAGACAGCAATTCTAAGGCCTACCTGTGGTAGCGACTGGACAAAGTCGTGAACGTTTGCATCTTTGGCAGCAGCTATAATCTCCTCGAGAGAAACCTCTCTCGAGTTATCTCCGTAGGCGATATTTTCGCGAATTGTCAAGTCGAAGAGGTTGGGCTCCTGTGAGACAATACCAATCTGCTGGCGAATCCAATTCGGTGCCAGGCTGCGGACGTCTTTGCCATCCATGAAAATCCCACTGTTGGGACCGTGAGGCGTGACATCATAGAGACGTTGGACTAGCTGTAGAAGGGTCGATTTGCCACAGCCAGAAGCGCCGACAAGAGCCACAGAGTCCCCCGCATGGACGTGGTAGTTGAATCGCTGGAATGGCAACGAAAGATATTCACGTTGCTTGGCTCGTCATGCTTATAGCTTCTTTCTTGCCAATTTAATGATGCGAATGCACACTAATTTCATTGCTCGATGAACCAATACATTCACGGGGGAAATTAGAGCCTAGACTGACGCGTAAATAATGACTGACCTTCCAAAATCGGACTCATTATTTGCTTCTAGGAGACCTAGATCAAATTAATCAAGTTCTACATAAATCAAGACCCACACATACCGTTGCAGCCAATAAAATTTAGATATTTTTAGTACAACAAACGCGATATTAAACTTCCAGTAAAATATTTTCATATTTTTTTGAAACAAATTGACATGAAAATTCTTGTGGATTTCTGAACATAGCAACCATATGTCCACTCTTTAGCACAAATTCTTGCCTAACTCAAAAGCATCGCCATTGAAGTTGCCAACGTATTCTACTTTAGTGGTCATGCACGAATTAACTTGATAGAATTCTTTTCCGTCATTGCATAATCGCGCAGTTACATACTAATATACTTGACTGAAATCGTTTACCTGACGTGTACACCATAGTGAACTAATGTGAGAGTCTGGGATTCGGTATACGTCTTCACACAAGTGCAGAGCATGTCGCGAAGTTGTTTAGTCGATTCATTTTGTCATTTATCTCTTAAAATAATATCAGCAATGATAGACCTTAAGTTTAACTAACGAGAGCCAAAGACTTAATTGTACAGTTCAAAGCATGATAGTGTTAATTTTGAAAGCAACACTATAAGGCGTAGTCACACTTGAAGGTCAATTATGCTTTGCGGTGCTATGGAAATGGAAATTCAGATGCTTCTATGAGTCACTCGTATTATCATTCAAGCTCAACACGTACTCAACTATGTGTTGTGTGTTAGTAGATGGAACTAAAGTGTATGCAAAGTTGACTTTACATCAGCCTTACCCGGAGGACTTTGACATGTCTGCGAGTTGGATAACGGAAGTAGACATTCTTGAAGACGATCGAACCGCTTAGTGGTTTGTCAGGATATTCACCCTCCGTGACGTCTAGTTTGGTCTCTCTGTCCACTGTTGCGAAGACGGAGCAGATTTTTGTGGTCGCTTTTTTGAATTCCGGAGCCAATGCAGCTATTCTGGTCAGGCCCTGTGAGCCGAAGTTGAAAGCAGAAAAGGTTCTACGAGAAGTTGAGAACAGAAGTTAAAATTCACGATGATTATACTGATTTGATAGACCAGGCTCGTTAAAAACGACTTCCTTGAAACGGAGACCAATACACCAGTCAACCAATTTACCATCTTAACAACATGGTAATTTGATATGAATTACTACCTCGGTAGACTACCGCAGCAATGAAAAGGAAAACCCAAGTGCCTAGTTGACTTGGCTTCCTACAGCGTAAGATCCAAAACCCAACTATGAGATAATGTTCCAAGTAGCTGTGTTGATTATGTATAAATAAGGGTCTTATCCCAATGTTAAATAGCATTTTATGTAACTGTGCCAACTGATTAGCTTTCAAAGAGAACTCGCTTTTATTATAAGTGCAATATAATCGAAGCTCCTTTTTCCCCACCATAGATACCTCAGCGGAAAATCCAAAAAAGTAAATTGTAGAGAAGTTAAATGTTTCATATTTCACCGTTAGGACGTTTTCTACGAAGTTGACACAATGTTCTTTTAAAATTCGCCGTATTTCAACTTAAATATCACATAAGTGCTTACTGTGTGTTCCACTTTCTATGCATGAATTCGGGAAAATCCAACAGTAGTTAACATGAATGACCTGTTATTTTCACCTTCACTACCTGTTCACAAGCAATATTTGTGTGCAATTGTGAAACGACCGACCTCAAAAAGGATGCTTTCCTACGAACACCAAGACGGCCTGAGGAACTTGTGACTTGGGATACACATTTCTGTGTAACAGATAAAAAACTTCGAACATAAAATCCACTTGTTCAAGTCCTTTCCTTGAAAGCATATCGGTAAAAATGCAAAAAATTATAACAAGTTTCACAAATAATTAATCAATATACCTGAAAACGGCAATGACAGGAAGACCCTGTTGCATTAGTAAAGCGCCGACGTAGAAAGACGCGGCCGTCTGGAAGTAGCTTAGGGCATTAGCGGTGGCGTGAACCAAGGCGTACAGACAGGCGTCTTTTATGCGTTCCCTACAGAAATCATGAAGATCGATAAGATTTCTAGCGAATCGTGCCGGCTCACGACCACCAACCCGGTCATCGCATACTCCTACCCACCGCCCCCCTTTTCACAGTGTGTCCGTCAGTCACGCGGGACCGTCTGCCCACACACTCTGTGTGTGTACCTCCCCTGTCGTCCGCTTCACGCATCTGGCCATTCAATCAGATGTACGTCTACAGGTTCACCTAAACTGTGTGGGTCAAAGACCAAATCAGTCATACACAACTTCAAATTCACGCACGCAACACTTCAAAACTGGGTTGTCTTCCTGATTTTTCTGGCCAAATTCAACGCAGCGGCCCCAATGTGGTTCAACCCCCATACCGAGGCCTTCAACAGATTCATTTTAGCGAATACCAGTGATTGCTGTCAATATTTGCTGGGTAAAAAGGCAGTCTGACAAACCAACAGTTGATTACGTTAGGTGATTTTGTCGGTGTTGCTCGTGGAGCGATGGAATAGAATCCTCTCTATTGGAAGCTCAAGTCGATGCCTTTGAAATTCTGAATACGTTTTTGTTACTCCGTAGAGTAATGCAAGTTCCGTGATATCAGCATTTACAGCATAAGTTGATTAAATTGTAGGACAGTGCATCCCAACTAGACACAACAGAGGAACCCAATGAATCTATACTTTTGAAGTGGTATAATTCGAAGAGTAGATTGATGTTTAGCGCGTAGAATGAACAAATGCTCACTTCTTAGTGGGGCCTGATTTTTCAACAAATTTATTGTAAAAGTGGTCTTCAAGGCCTAAACTGAAGACGGTCCGTTCGGCTGAAAGGGACTCTTGCACCACTTGGGATCCTGCAACCTCACGAATGTTTTGGGCAGCCCGAAAGTTTTTCATCTAAAATTCAACGAAGAAAACGGTTTTGTAGTTGCAAACTACTTACGACGATAGTGTAAATTACATTGTAAATTCTCAGAATTTAGGTGTTTTAATCTCGTGCTGATTTATGATAAAAGCAGCGGAATTAAAAAATGCTCGAAGCCGAAGTGCTAGCTTCAATATGGAGTCTCTTTTATGTTTGACGTTGACACATAAACTGTCGTAATCGAGCCGATTTGACGTCATATTTAACCTCATATGAATTTCGTATGTTCCCACTTAGTAAATACTTCCTTGAGGGGAATCAGACAAAATTCTAAACTGTAATTTCAGGAGAGGCGGATGCTTTGAGAGCATTGAATGTAAACGCGTTATTGCACCTTTTAAATGCTTTCTTGTACACTTTCCTTAGCAATTCCTTCCATATTTGACTTCTATGATCTTCACTGTTCTAACTTGCCTGCAGGACACTGCTCACAACGATAACAGGAAGAAAACAGATGTTGACTAGAGTGAGCTGCCAGCTGTACGCAAAGGCGATGACCATGGACGCGACAAGTAAACAGACCGCCTCCATCATTGACCCCAGTTGAGCCCCTGTAACTGTCTCGAGGCTGGAGACTTCTGTCGCGAGTCTCGCTGTAAGCACACCAGGCTGATTGGCAACCTGGTCAAACCAACCGGGTTCCTAAAGAAGACAAAGTTCGTTAGGTAACACATCAGATGAACGACTTACAACCCGTGCTAGATGTCAATGGTTTTTGAGCCTTTTTTTAAAAAAAACATCTTGATTTGCATTTATCAGAACGAACAAAAAGCACTAAGATAGTTTGGTGTTTTTTTGGCGTGATACTTTCAGCAAATCCTTATATGCTATTTAACATCAAATTTATAAAACCAATGAAAATGATCAATGACTCAATATTGGTGATGAAGGGTGAATGATCGAAATCCATAACTGAACAGTTCACAATTTACTTTACGGGTTAACGATGCCGTTTTCTTACATCTATTCTTGCATGAAACCAAATCTAGTAAAAATACTAACTAGGAATCATTAGACTGATTTTGTACCATTCTAGGAAGCTAGAGGCTAGCTAAATTTTTATCCTCGGGAACTACTTAACTTGAAATACAGAAGAGTGTTCAATTGTAATACAACTTAATCAGTAAAATTAAACAACCTGGAAAAAATGATAAAAGCCGAATTTTGCCAAACCACTATAGAAGTAAAGGCTACTTAAAATATTCACTAGTCAAAACGACGCTTTCTCACGCACCGTTCATATAAAAATATTGCAGAATGAAAGTGACAAACATTTAGGGCTAGAAAATTGCTGAAATCAACAAACAAACCTGTTTAATCATGGCATCAAATAGCAAACTTCGAGTTCTTTGCGTTAGTTTGGACCCAGCCCATCCCAAAGATGTATTCTATTAAAGAATGATCAAAACCTCAGTAAAAAATACCAAAACTACTCATGTTAGTAAGAAAATGACTCGAACATACCGAAACAAGTTGTGTTATAAGACGCACTAACCCCAGCAAGGCCATCATGCCAGCAACAAACTCGGTTGGTTTCAGTTTGTCCTCTTGACTAAAAATCTAAAAAAGTGGAAAGAGGAAATTAAGGCACCTCTGGGCTTCAATCCTGCGTGTCTACCACTTATTAATTAATTACTGTCAGTCTTGATGGCTGAGGAAAAGGGTGTTTTGAACCCTTTTTGAACTAGACCCAACGCGCGATTAATCTAGGCGGTAATTATAAGGCAGGTTTGAAGAGATCCGGGTCTGAATCAGATTACACCAAGGCACATCATCGCACTGGTGTTAAAGTATTGTTAAATTTAGCAAACTGTGCACTACTATATGTATATATCCAGTTGTAAACGACAAGTTTGCTTACCTCGAACATTTGTGAGTAGAGAATAGAGAAGCCTGGTTGGATAAGCCCAGAAATTAATGACACGATCAAGCCAATGAATAAAACCGGGAACTCTGGTTTGTTTAACTTGAAAGCTCTCCAGAGAACGGTATTCTACAAGAAAGTGGCACCAAGTTTCGTTCAGGGACGTTGAGTAAGGAAGACTATTACTTAACGACCGTTATATATTAATTGAAGTGATTCAAGATATTCACCCAACAATTTTAGCTTTGCTAGTTAAAAATAGAAGACATATTGATGCTTGACCGCATCGATTACTTTATTTAACCCCAAAGATTTCTGGGAGGTAGACCTTGGATATCTCCGAGTATTCTATTTCCACAAAGGCGAATATTTGCCATAATGCTGTATAGACCATATGTTATGCAAATGACTCTGGTACCTTTTTAGCGGATGCTCCTACAATTGTTAGTTGAAGTATACCAACAACACTAAATTTACTGTAATTAGACAAACCCTTAGCGTTAAAGTAAAATGTAGAAGCCCAAGTTAAATCACCCTATCTTCTTGGCGAATATTTTTAAGCATTCAGATGCTAAGAGGTACTTCATCCAGGTAGCATAAAAGGAATCCGCTAACCGCCAGATGATACACTAGAGCAATGATGAAACACCTCTCAAGATCGACTTAGATGTGACACCAGATATCCAAAAAATGACGCACCTGCGATGTCGACGCAATGGAGGACTCACTCGAGGCACAAGTGAAGACACTCTCAGTCTCCGAGACGGGCTTTGTGCGCCTCCACACGCCGCGCTTCTTCTCGTGTGTGAAAGCAGGCGCGTCTGGTTCGGCGTCGCTTTGTGGTTCGCTGTCGGAATCATCGTGATCCTTCTTCTTCTACATTCCAAAATATACAATGCTTAACTTGTGAGTAGGCGTTATTAAAATTTCGAAACACAACCTGTTGACTTACTCTCATCAGAACTTAGCTAATTTGTTTGCTTAGATGACCCAGTAGGCCAAATATTTGACGGAATTGTCTTTTCTATTACTGTTCATGTGTGGTTTATTATTTGCCTTGCACAGCTAGGAATCTGGGTTTCACTGCAGTGAATGCACAACTACGTTCGCAGAAAACTCAAGTGCAACAGACAAGCCCGGTAGTTAAAACGGAAAACTACCTGGTTTTGATTGACTTTGATTTCAAGCTTAATTTGCTCTACATAAATGGCAACATCAATAAAGTTTTAGCCGCATCAGCAATAACTACCTACTTCTCAGCTGTCCAATCAAGGCTAAATATTTTAATCCAGCGTTATTCTAGTGATTTAAACAGGTAGTAGAGACAATTGGTTGACTTGATCTCCTTGATGAGTTAGTATATGAGTTTATTAATACTCGTTGCTTTGGTAGTCCCAACTGTTTCAAGAGCAATCCTAATATTAAAGAGTTCACCAGGTTGTAGGATGCATTTTTTAAGTATCACGAGACAAGCGATAAGAAAACCACATAAATCAAGATTTAGACCAGCGTGGCGATAACTACAAAGCGATCAATACATACAATTTACACCACATTAACCTACCACTTAGTGTATTACCGTAATAACGACAACGTCAGCTATGGTGATGTTGGAGTCACTTTGGGACAGTTTAAACAGCCGACACTGACCTGTGTGGAGAGCATGTGAGCATAGATTCCGTCAAGTTTTACGAGCTCATCGTGTGACCCCACTTCCTTCACCACGCCTCGGTCGACAACGATGATTTTGTCGGCGTTGCGGACAGTCGTCAGTCGGTGCGCCACCATTATAACAGTCCTCCCTTTACCTGCTTTGTCTAGGGCCTCCTGGACTGCTCTTTCAGAGTGCGTGTCCAGCGCCGATGTTGCTTCGTCCAGTAGCATGATTTTGGGGTTTCGAATGAGAGCTCTTGCAATGGCAAGTCGCTGTTTCTGTCCACCAGACATGCCTCCACCGCCTTCGCCAATCATTGTTTCGTACGCCTAGAAACGGAGAAGCGCTTAGTAGTACTTTAACTAATCCAAATAATATGTTACAGGTGTTCGACAGGGTCTGATACTCGTCAGTGAGGTTAGCCAAGCATTAAAGCACCTTTTACATGAAATACTGCTCCTCTATTTCAACACTTGCCTGATCATTCACAAACAGAAGGCCACTTCTCCAGAGGCGATATAATGGAATAGATTATCAGGTTATTTATTGCTTAGTGACTTCCGAAGACTACCCGTAAATTTTTAGACATCCATTTATTCAGCATCCACAGGACAACTCTACTCATTACCTAGTTAACCAGATGATTTTTTGGTGATTTCTTGAGTAGTTTTGGCTTGAATAAATTAATTTTATCCGTGGGCGAAATTGGAACTCACGTCCTGCAGAGCAATGATAAAGTCGTGCGCGTCAGCAAGCTTTGCAGCGTTCTCGATTTCCTCGAATGTCGCATCTTCTCGACCCAAGTTGATGTTTTCCTCGATTGTGCCAGCGAAAAGCACAGGTTCCTGAGAAACCACTCCAAACTGCCGCCGCATCCACTTGATATCAAGCTCACGGATGTCGTGACCATCGATCAATATCTAGTAAAGGAGGTTGTGAGTGATTTGGCTCGCAACATGCCATCTATTAGTCAAACACCCATGATGTAACAACTTAAACACACCACAGCACTCTGAATATTGTTCCATAACTCATGAACCACCAATATTTAACGGTGGGGGGACCTAATACGCCGATTTACGCCCACGTTGCCTTCTGATAGTTCTTTTGGATGACCGAGTGCCTGCGCAAATGGTCCACGCAGATTTGACGTGTGAGGATAAGTAATGACTCAGGAAGCGATAATGAAGTGTCACAATTACACAGCAATCATGCACACCCGCGCACACCACTACCATCAGCCTGTGGAGACTGTGTGATAGGCAAAAAACTTTCCCACAGTGAAGCGCAGCGAATGCCGCACACGTTGAACTATCAGCTTTACAGATAGTGTTTACAAGGGAACCAGATTTCTTCTTATAAAAACTTTCCGAGGCTTGCAAGAATAGAATGGAAAATGTTGGAACTTTTTATCGTAATTGCGGCCATGTGCAGTCAGGCGAACCACCGCCGATTCAGGACTATCTGTTCTGCCTTACCTGATGCATGCTAAATCTGAAATTCACCTCAAAAGATTTTCACAAGCAGAAAGCATTACATAGCTTTACAAGGAAATTCCTATTATTGAGAAGAACCAACTGTTGATTATGTAGTTTACAGTTATTTAACTTGCGGAATTCACAACTAGATATTCTCGCGTTAACATTTTAAGATCGACGCTTTCGACAAAAATCGGTTTCGTACAAGGGCATCTGTGCTTCTTCATTGTTTTAATTCTCAATTCGATAAAATAAGGTAACTAGCACCACTGTCATGGTAAGTGATTGCTCGACTGTGTGCACCTCAATGATGAGCAAACATGGGTTTAGATCAAACCGAAATTGAGTGCACCATATCCGTAGCCCATTAAAACAAGGCCACTTCAAATACCGCTGCCAATAAGTATGATAACTAACTTGTCCTTCACTGGGATCGTAGAAGCGTTGCAAAAGCTGAATAACGGTACTCTTCCCAGATCCACTTGGACCGACGATAGCGATTGTCTGACCGGCCTTTATCTTCATGGAAAAGTTCTTTAAAGTCTGTAAAAAGTTATGAACGAGGAAATAAGATTAAGTCTCCTAAAGTGGGTATGTTGTCAATTTAATCGTCCCTAAATCAAAATTTAACTATATGACAAGACGAGACCCCACTTCATTTCACTCCACAAAGGTAATATTAATCTTGGTTTGGAGAAAATTAGTTCCAACCACAAGTAGTTATGAAAATATTTCAGAACATTTGCCTTAGTAATATGTATGCAAACAGTTATTTCTGGAAAACCATAGCAATTCCTTCAGTGTATGTCTAAAAACACGATCAGGTAGAACTTATTTGATGAAATCATTGGTCAAAATATGATAAACTCGTTTCCTATTTAAATGATGACGCCTGTTCTGTAGGCGTTTTGACGACTGCATGAGATGCACACGAAGGACCCGCAAATTTGAATCCCTTGTTGAGAATAAAATAACACTTTGGCCATTTGACACCGGCTTACATTCGCCAATTTCCTCTCTCTTAATGGCCCTTGCTTATAAGGCTTTCATGAACATTGTCGTTGTGAAGAACCCAACTGTGCAGCAAGTAGAGTGGAAAATCTGTGTCAATTTTACCAGCCCCTGGGTGACAATACCTCAACCAACCACAAGTAACCTGAGCTAAAGACTCATTTTAAGATAACCAAAATCAGGTCTCAAGTTATTCACTGATCGAAAAACAGGCGTTCACCAAGGCAACGTGAAGAGAATTATTTTTAAGGATTGCAAATACTTCCTGTGCTCCAAACAAAATTTTGTTGGTACACTTATTTGGAGTCATTTTCATGAGCATAAAGTGCGCCTTCTGTGAAAATGAAAACTAATCCCAGCCACAGCCTCCCAAATTCACCTCTTAAGTCAACACCTTCTCCATTTCCCAGAAATTAAATTTGAACTCGTACAAGACTAACTTATAAAGAGCGCGCATTGGCAGTTTATTTAAAAGATGTCAGAATTGAAGGTGCATGAAAGTGCACCGTCTATTATTCACCTTCAAGTGTTTCAATTGGCTATTTTGACTGGCTAATTAAAAAAGATTGTAAAAAACATGAAAAACTGTCACCGCTGTTGGTGTGTAAAACGCTATAGTAACCCTGAGAAATGGTAACCACATGATGCTCTAATTAATGGAAGCCATCTCTGATAAGACAAAGTAACTACCTTCGCGAAGGCCCTTGGTACTTTATTTTTGTAAGATACTACGAAATCACACAATCATAACCAGCAAGCCCGAAATTTTGATTCAAAACATATTCCTAATCTCTCCCTCTTCAGCCCCATTAAAAGGTGGAGCAGTTTTGTTTGACCTTCGTCCATAATGAATGTTCTGGAAACCTTTTGCAAAATTAGGTACTCCCATGTGAAATGTCATTAAAAGTTTATTTTAATTTTAACGGTCTTCTGGTTAGCTAATCTCCGCCTATTTCTGAACTAGTTGCTAGCGTTTTGCAGAAAGAACCGTTGAGTGACTGCCATATTCCTGGTTTTCTGTATGCCCCAGTGATCGCATAAATAATGAGAATATGTCGGAAAAAATATGATGTCTTAAGCAGAATCGTTCACCACGCACTAGACTAGGCTTTTGATAGACTTTCCGTAGGCGTTGTGGTTCACCATTGTGGAACACAGGGCAAATTTTCTGCTGAAGTGCAACGTATTAGTGACATGGTTCTGCAACACCATGCTGAGTGTGGTTCTGTTTAACTATCTTACGTTCTGACAAAAAAATTGAGGTTATTTAATTTCATTCAAAGTTAAAATAACTTGTCAATGCTTGTTTCACTTGAACAAAACCCTAAGCAACCTTGAATCCACTAAAACAACGTCCTTGGGAAATCAACGGCAGAAAGACTTTCCTGATTATAAATGATTACTTGGATGTGTCAAGCCAAGTAGAATTATAAAATATGTCAATCATGAATCGCTATCAGGGCACAGAACCTTTCCATTCGTTAGTTGCTTTAAGCTCGACACTACCTTCGTGTAAACATATGAGCTAATGGTGAACAGTCGTTGCGGGTAACGCAGCATCACTACAACAAATACAGCAGCTGCATATTACAATTTTTTCTATATTTTATGTGCTTAAAATGACGTAATATGTTTTGCGCCAAATTGTCGCATATTTCAAACAAAAAACGTACCACTATATCCGGTCGCATTGGGTAGGAAAACGTGACATTCCTGAACTCTATATTCCCCTGCATATTTTCTAGCTCCATTCCTTGTTCGTCCTTGTCAATTTCGGGAATCTAAATCAAAGTGATTAAAAACCGCTAGACACGCTTCCCCTCAATAAACACAAAGCTCCTTCCTGCAGTACACATGCTGCTGTTGTTAGAAGATTCCCTCTGTACCTACTTTGTCACAGGTGTTTAATTCTGCCTCCCTAGTGGCTGATGGAAATTGTTGTGAAAGACTAATTGATTTAACCTCAGTTTTTTTATTTAAGGTAATTTGTAGGCAGCTCTACTGACTGCGACTGCTTAGGCAGTTGAGTGTCTCGCAAGAACCGGAGTGTTGACGATTTACCAGCAAAGTGATTCTCTTTACGCATTTTTTCAGTAACCAACACTGGTTGCAGTCTTCGGGTGACTTAGAAGCGTTAGGGATTTTGTCAGAATAGTCAAGGAACAGGAACATAAGGTCAGCAATAAGGGTAAGTCCGATTTAGGGGCGAAAGCCTTACATGAATGGTCTGACCGAGGTGGCAATGATGTTGTAGACCTCCGATATATTTCAAATTTATGAATAAAACCAACGTACACGTTCGATGATATAAAAGGTGCCTGAGGCAGCAGCTTTGGCACGAGTAAAGTACGAGAATTCGGGCAGAACCAGGCCTAGAGCAATACTTCCCACCAGGAACGCCAAAACCACCTATGTTGAAATAGGGAAATAACCGTACTTATGAGATTATCAACGCTAGCTGGTTCCTTGCTCTCCGAGACCATTCCTCCGCCATAAACATCCCATAATTTTAAAACTTATGAGCAATTCAAAAGATCTGATTTAAAAAGAGTGCTGAGATTGAGGTAATTCGTGAAGGGGAAGGTAAACAGCTTTGCTGATCGCTCCGAGTGGGAATTACCAAGGCACAGCAAGGATACGATTCTTCCAATCTTTGCAGACACGTTTTCACCTCTGGTATCACTACTAGGAAGTGGGTTTACCAAACAAATGCGTTTATTTATGTCCATTAATGCTCTAAAACACCTAGGTAATACCGTGCTTTCACAGACTTCGATTATAAAGAATCTATTAGCTTCAATTGAATATTTCGGATTTCAGGCTTAGTCAATTTCAAAAAAATGGTTTGGACAAAAACTTAAAAAAAAATGATCTGCACCATAAGTGTGGTTCAGGTTTAAAAAATAAATTGTTTCCCTACTAAAGTGCATGTGAAACATCTCGCGTACATATCGATCGTCAGTTAACATAAAGAGTATGTGTTAAATTCAGATTTCACATGGGCGTCACGAAAGGAATACATCAGTTGAGTTATCCGTTTAGCCAGAAATCGTACGTAAATGAAGAGTGCTTTAATCATTTGCAAAGGAATTTGTGTAGATGCAGATCTAGTTGTGTTTTCAAAAAACTCGAATCAGTGCAATGGTCAAATAAGTTGCATGGACATCTCTAACTTATGTGGTTGAGAGATGAGCAGAAGCAAGACTCACAGAAACGATGGTTCCACTGTCAGGAGACCCACTTTCTACCATCTGTTTCACACCAAACCAAAATGTCAGGCCTGATGATCCAAATATAGAACCGCCAATTAATCCGATGCCTAAAAAGCAGTGTAAAAATTTGACATGCATTCATTACACTTTGGTTTTGTCTCTATTTGCTAAACTTCTGATTGCTGCCCCTATTTGTGCACAAAAAACACGAGAACGCCAGCGTGTATATTACAAAATAGGACATTATATGATGAACTATCCCAGCTTTCAAGGTTACGTCAGGAATTTAGGTTTTGGTTCGATGGACAGGTCCGTGATAAGTTACTTGACATATGTTGAATGTGATACATTAGACAATTCTACAAAAACCAAGTTATGAATTGCTGCACCAGATATTGAATTCCATAGGGACCATATGACGAGAAGAATAGTGTACCATAGTGGAAAATTGGACTTACCAAAACCAAGCATGACATTTTTCTTGAACGAGACCTTTGCTGCAGAACCCAGTTGAGATCGATATCGTTGCTTCTCTTTCTCCTGACCAATGAAGGCGAATACCGTTTTTATGGAACTGAACACTTCGCTGGCAACATTGTTAGCAATTGAATAGGCCTTCTGTTCTTTTATAGCAAAGTTGCTGAGGGTGAATCCCATGACGAAGAAAGCCAACACAATTAATGGTGCTGAGCTGAGTCCGACTAAGGCAATTTTCCAGTTGTTTGTGAAGGCACTCACAAAGCAGCTAATAAACAGGGCAAAGTTTTGAAGAAAACGTCCTAGACGTTCGCCGATTCCTGTTTCAATATTGTCCACATTTGACGTCAGTTTTGTAATGATGTCGCCCAATGCCTGGCGGTCAAACCACGGTACATCCTGACGAAGTATTTGCTTAAAAAGACACAACAATTGAACTAGCCGGTTTTTTGGCCTAATGTTTAAGAAAACAGTAAATATTTACCTTAAACAGCATCAGACGAATGCGCCGACTTTGCCTTCTGGCTGAGAGACTAAAACAAAACATCTGAATGGCTGCCACTATAAATGTTACACTGCCCAGCAGGGCAAAATTGCCAACCACACGAGGCATAACATCAATAGGAGACGCAGTGGTGTTTGTGAAGGCATTCACAACATCCGAAAATATGAGCAGATTTACCGGAAATGAACATCCGACAGCGAGACCACAAAGACTTCCAATTACAAGCATTAAAATATCAAATTTGTCAGCATATTTGAACTATTTAAAACACGGTTAGTTTTTTCACAGTTTGAAGTACCAGTTGAAAGAAGGAAACGCTAGTAGACTCGTCAAGACTAAAAACTTGATAATATATCAAAGTATAAAATACTTTAGGTCGTCTTCAAGCTTCACTGTTTCAAAATCCTAAAATAAATGAAACCAACGCGTAAATTAGTTAAGCGAAGTAACGCAACGGTGAAAGAGAAATAATCAAAGTAGTTTCGAAATTAGTGGTGCGTTCTTCTTCGAGGTATAAAGTGGCATTAAACTTTAAATGAGTGATTTAAAAAAAATTTTATACTATAATGCGTTCTATTTTAAAGATGCCCAATAAATATAGTGCACATTCAATGAAACCCATAAAAAAATAAAAAAATGGCTCGCTGACAAAACGCATTTCGATTAATAAAACTGTGGACTTCGACCAGGTAAAGACAGCGAATAGATTCATGATAGCACATCACTAGCAAACCCATTGCCATATTTGGTTTTATTATTCATCTCAAATTGCCTATTATATATTGATTAAAAAATAATTTTCAATCATGTCATTAGCTTAGAATATTACTGTCATGCAGTTAAGACAATCATTCTCATAGTCATTATTTACTAGATAAATCGCATCTGCAAAAAATGAAGTAGAAGGGATTCTAGGGCTACTTGAAAAAATTCTTGCCTTAAAAATACTAATTGATCGAAGATCAGTGAGACTAATAGAAGGCGTACATTG
Source organism: Mesocestoides corti (assembly GCA_900604375.1). Taxonomy (NCBI): domain Eukaryota; kingdom Metazoa; phylum Platyhelminthes; class Cestoda; order Cyclophyllidea; family Mesocestoididae; genus Mesocestoides; species Mesocestoides corti. Next base: position 21,860 of record UXSR01000001.1, read on the forward strand.
TAGTAAAAAAACAGGCGTGCCACAAAAGTAGCCAAAAATCTGCTTTGTCTAAATAAGTTTGAATAAAATTACACTTTGGGACAGAACATAATGAGTGAATCAGTAAAAATATATAGATAGTTCTTACATTTATATCATAATCCTCTTCCTTTTCCTCGGAATTTCTGCCTAATTTAGAATGAACAAAACTGATACATACTCCACAGTTCCTTTCGACCGACGCCCTTTCATCGTAATCGCCGAATGTTCGAAACGCCGCCTAATATTTTCCTCAAAGTTTTTAGCAGATTAAAACAATGGGTTTTATCAAGCACGTAGGTTATCATGTCACCTGAAATGACTAATCGCGTAAGTCTTATTTTGTGAATATTTATCCTGATTATCATTTATACTATAAAGATCAGATCGTGTATCATTCCAACTTCCATTTAAAATCTTGAGATGCAAGAGCAAATTTAGGTAAGATAATTAGCTATCTATTACAAAGCATGAGCAAAGCTCATAGGTTTTAACTGCATGTGTGAATTGGGCGCTATTATATATTCCAGATATTTGCTTTCAACAGGGCATATTTTTTACCTAAAGACATTAATCACTACAATGAATATTTGTAATTGACTCCTAAAAAATTTGGAATATGAAAATAAAAGCTGTGTTTTAATTATGTGGATAGAAAATTGTTTGGGGGGCATAATTCACCTATACAGCTTCTTCCTATCAACAAATTTGTAAATTCCTCGTTATCTGAACTGTTCACACAATCACACCATTAAGACGACCTTAAAATTAAGATTACTTTACAGTCACAATATATTTTTGTCGACACAGTCAAATCTACTCTTAGTGGTTATCACATCACTCCTTGGACCAAGATCGCCGAAACTTATATAAGTGGCAAAAAAACGTTAGGGATTGTGTCTACAGTTTTTGGCCAGTTTTCATATATCCTCCTCCTCGGCCGTTGATTTAAATCTGATAATATACATTCATGTACCTGAACTCTAAACGCACGTTCTTCTACCGGTAATCGCAACCGTGCTATCCAAAAAGTATTGTAGTGAATCCTATTGATTCACGTCCAATAACTCAGTAGTCCCAGCTTCCAGCACACGGCCCCCCTTTTCATGGTATGCTCGTCAGTCACGTGAAGTCGCCGGTCCATTAACCCCTCTGCATGTACAACCACCACCACCACCCGCTTTAGTCAATGAGGCTCACAGACGTCCGTGTTTATTTTTACATGTCCACTCAACTGTATCAGTAGACACACAACTTGGCTGAGCTGTCTAGTAAACGGTCATGCCTGCCATCTCTGGACTTATTTTCTTCCCTGGATTACTTTGTGTGGTAAAGGGCCTTAACGGCACCAATTAAATGTAACAACAACCCCTTTTCCTAACATTTCCAATCAACTAAAATCACTGTTTGATGGTGGTGTATAAATTAATTCGTTAAATCATTATTACTAACATTCAACACCTTTTGCCGCATGTATATATAACCCGCCACCTTTTTGCAGTTTCTTCATCGTTACTATCGGCATATCCAATCATTCACCCATGTGCACCCTCATTTTATCACCCTTTTGGTCATCTCCCTACCTCACTTTTGACAGGATAAATATTTCAACACAATATATTTATCCCTTCACGATATTAAATGCGCACGCAAATACAACAGGGTTGAGCCATTAAATGAACGATGGCATTTCCGTCATCTTTTTGGAAATCTACACAAACATGTAGTTCAAAAACAATCTGGCAACTCCGAGATCCATACCTGGGTCTTTACAGTTCGATACACACAAACTGTTTAAATCAAATTAATTCCGTCCTTGAATAGGAATATTCTGGTCGAATCATTAATTATCACAAAGGCTCCAGTGGGATAAAATTGAATTGTTCTACAATTTAATAACCCCAAACTCAAATATTTCGGGAAAACAATTATCTGCTGGATAAGGATGTAACATCCACCATCTGCTTATTTGTAGCAAATTTTTAAAGTTGCTGCTAGCAAAACGTTTTGTCTTAGCTTATTTGACAATTAGACATCAACGAATTTATAAAGTTCATAATCTGATACATCCAAACATTGTTCGGAATAATTATGTACTATGAAATAATATGTTGACACATGTTCCCAGAAGCGCAATAGGTATTTAAGAGTGCATATCTTGCTCATGTTATGATGTAATGCAGGCTAGTTCCTTCTTCATCACTAATTTTAGCTTTCTGTTATGGGCCCAAGTATGTAATCTCGAACCACGCCGGGCCACTGAGTTGCATCGGGCCCGATCACGCTACCCTGCCATCCGCGATGAAGAAAAAGATTGGAGAGGACCCGGACATGACCGTTTATTTTAGAGCTTAACCAAGTTGGTGCCGATGTGTCGTGTGTGGGGTTTGCGCGTGTGTATTTATAGCTCAGGTGTTTGAAATAGATGTGCTAGCATCGAGACCTAGGTGTTGTGATAATCTAGGATAATCGTTCGCGTTAATGAGGAGGGAGTTGTGGTTCCACTCGGCCGATGACAAGCTGTGAAAATGGGGACATTGTATCGGAGGCTGGAGTGACCGGATTAACGAATGGGAATCAACACAATTCGCAACAGTCCTTTTGCTTAGTAAAGCGATGATTCAGACAATTTACCAGCATGATTTTCACACATTATTACTAGGGTCAGAGTAGGTTTATTTTAAAACTAGCTTCTGCCTGTTTCTCACCCGTATAAACGAAATACCGATCAATTCTGCCAAGTACAAATTATTTATTATCCTTTCTTAAAGACGAGCTGGTAAGAATTTCTTAAAATAGGACCTTGGTTATACTTTGTAGGTTCACTTAATAGCAGATTTCGCATGTAGATGTTTCCCAAAATGCTAACTTATGATCTGAATACTGACCTTATTTGTAGATTTCCTTAAGAACATTTATTTAGAATCTCCAGCGAAGTACTGTTTTCTTTATTTGTGTTGGTTCTAAACATTGAACAAAGCCACTCTAGAAGAAAAATCTTTGAAGGCCATCGAAAGTTATCTGAAGTGAAAAGTTGACAAATCTAGATCCGATAAAGTGTACGGTTTAATTAACTGCGGCATCAACATTATGCAGTGTGTAAAAGACTCCTCGTGCTTTCATCAACGCTGAGGGCGGACCAGATTCGACCTTTTGGCCTTCCTGAAGTACAACAATCATGTCACAGTTCTCCACGGTAGTGAGGCGGTGGGCTACTACAAGGCTTGTGCGGTTTCCACCTGCCATGGCCGCATCCAGCGCTGCCTGAACGACACGTTCACTCTCGTTGTCCAATGCTGACGTTGCCTCGTCAAGCAGGAGAATGCGTGGCTCTCGAATAATAGCCCGAGCGATGGCCACGCGCTGCTTTTGACCGCCAGACAATTGAGAACCACCTTGACCCACGTTTGTTTCATAGCCCTTAAAAAAGGCCGCAAAAAGGCAGGAACTATTTCAGTTCTCGTGACTCCTCATTCATGGTCAATATAATCAATAAGAAATGGGAAGAAGTTTTGTAAATAGTATAGGTTTACCTCTATTTACCTATTTCTGTTCTAAATTAATGTTCCCTAATATTAGTGGGCCAAGATAAAAAAGATTTAAATGTAGTATGCATGTGGGAATGACCTCAGTGGTTAGTAAATGTATGCAAAGTAATGATTGCTGGTGAAGTCTGCGACGCATTGAACCTGCGTGAACTGATCTCGTATGCACGTTGAATTCTGAACTACGCAGCGCAATATCGCAATACTACATAGCATTTTTGATCACTTATTTTCGCATCACCTCACGGGAGTTTTCAACATAACATTGAGTAAATCTGTTAACTCTCGGGCAGGTCGAAAAAAATAAATGGGATTCAGCACCAGCAGGAACACATCTACAACTCAATTCGGTTGGGCATGAACGACCTTAACAGTTTGGTGTTTTAATATATATGGATTGTAGTCGCATTGCATGGCACAGATCAAACTTCCTGATGGATAACTTGCACTTAGATTCCTTTTTGTTATCAAAGTTAACTACGCCGAGTTATTTAGCCAAGAAATTTGTTGGTGTCTTCCAAATCACTTACAACTAATCAAGAACAATATGCTTCATTTGGGCCATAATTTTGAGCTACACTGCAATGGCACCATTTTAAAACGACTTAAACTGGTAGTAGTAGCAGTAGTAATGGTTAAAATTACCTCTGGTAGCGTCTCAATGAAGGAATGAGCATTGGCCTTTTTCGCCGCGGCAATGATCTCCTCCATACTCACTTCGCGCGAGTTGTCACCGTAGGCGATGTTTTCACGGATGGTGAGATCGAATAGGTTCGGCTCTTGCGAGACAATACCTATTTGCTTTCTGATCCAGTTTGGTGCCAGGGTACGAACGTCGCGTCCGTTCATGAAAATACCGCTGTCCGGCCCGTGGTTGGACGCATCGTAGAGGCGCTGCACCAATTGGAGTAGGGTGGACTTACCGCAGCCTGACTGGCCCACGAGCGCAACCGACTGCCCCGCCTCCACTGTGTGACTGAAACGCTGCAAGCAAGGACATTAGCAATTTGACCACGTGGTTGTACTACGAAGCTGAAGCACCAATTACTCTTAGAATCCGTGTGTTAGGCCTAGTCGGGTAACGGAAGTAGACGTTGCGAAACTCTATTCGTCCATCGAACGGTTCATCTGGAAAGTCACCGGCGTTGACGTCGGATTTCGTTTTTCGGTCCATCGTGGCGAAAACCAGTCTCACGTCGTGTGACGCCTTCTTGAATCCAGGTGCCAAAGATGCTACACGGCCGAGGGCCTGGCTGCCGAAATTGAAAGCAGCAAATGACCTAGGAGCAAGAGATGCAATGCTAGTAGGTCCCAATCAAAGCACACCGTAAAGAGCTTTCTGCAAATAAACTACCAGGAATTTTTACCTTTTTTAAATACTGTCTACTCCCGACAACAAGAAAACTCAGTCTCTGTTCTGATGTAGGTTCTGAATTGTTCAACGCAGTTATTATGCAGCATTATTATGTTGATATATTTAATAAGTAAATTATGGGTTAAGTCGAACCCAAACCTATCCAAAACATTGGTTTTCGTTGGATTTTAGTGGATTTTTAACATTAAGTCATTTAACTACAATTAAATGTTCCATCCACGATAATTTGTTTGTAAAGACTCACAACGTCAAATATTCGGGTCTTTAGATGTTCACACAACCACAGATTCACCTTTCTTTTTATAGGAAACAAAAATAGGTAATGAATCAACGCATTAGCCAGGGTGCTATTAGGAATTCACCTCCGCGAACAAATCAGTAGCAGATGTTTTGTCGTTACGGCTCGACTGGGGGAGTAAAACTGTTAAAGAACAAACCTAAGAAATTTCTTGGCGTATAAGGTGGAGCTCAACATTTAAGAAATACAGCAAACTTGGAAGAGGGGTTACCGGAATATTGCAAGCGTGGTGAGTTGACCTTTTGACAAGAGGACGGCGCCAACGTAGAAGGTGGAGCCCGCCTGATAGTAGAGCAACGAAGAGGCGATTGAGTGAACCACAGCAAACATTAATGCCTCCTTGTAGCGGGCACTACAATGATTGCAGGGATTGCAAAATTGCAGACACAAACCAACCAATGTGATTCGACTTATAGAGGATTAGACGAATCAAAAGACGTCTGATTTTCCTGAACAGTACAAAAAACACCACCGACAGAACTACCAGTGAAGTGCACACAGTCAAGACAGAACTTCAAGTCAGGTTTCCACCAATCAAGAAGACAAACCGAAAATTCCTTAGTCTTTTGGCATTACACAGTCGCTGGAAAGGTTATGTGAGCTAAAATAAGTTCATGCTTATTCGCTTGAGGTGGTGCGGAGCGCAGACAATACAAAAGCATTTTAAAATGAGACAAACATATTATCATTTCTACTTTTGAATATTATTAGGTTCATCACTTATAGTGGTATTCAAGTATCGTACACAGTATCACACAAAACTCACGAAGGAGCAGGCGCAGACCGCTTACGGAACTTTTCGTAGAAGTGCGATTCTAGTCCAAAACTGGTCACTGTCTTTTCCGCGCTGAGGGCCTCTTGAACCACCTGAGAACCTGCTACTTCGTGACGCCCGATACTTGCTTTTAAGTGATTCATCTAAAACATTTAGTTAGACGCTTGGATTATTTAGGACGCTCCTCTGATCCACATTTAACGATCAAAAGCGCATCTGCAGTCAACGACATCTAAATTAAACTGATTTCTCTGAAAAAAATTGTAAGACTAATTCTGCAGATAATAGGAATTATTATTTTAAGTAAGCCTTCATTAAAATTAGAGAAATGGGCTGACGTATATGGAATGAATTTAGCTGAATTCTCGTTATTTGTGGACCTGAAACCCTATTGCAACTCTGCGTGACGCATAAGAGTTCATAGATCGTATTTTAAGCGCTCTCTAGTTTTTGAAGTCGGTACAGATCGCAGTCAAAAAAGCAAAGTAGGTACCTGAAGTGCACTGGAAATGACAAGAATGGGCGCAAAGCATAAATTGACCAGAGACAATGCCCAGCTGTTGACGAAGCCGATTACAAGGGAGGCAGTGATTAGGCTGATTGCCTCCATCAATGTACCCAGTTGCACGCCAGTCACGGTCTCTAAACACGAGACTTCTGTCGCAAGACGAGCCGTTAAAATTCCCGGGCTGTTTTCCACGCGATCGAACCATCCAATTTCCTACGAAAAACAAAATGAGGGTTTTGATTAAATTCTGCACTTACCTAGTTTATGGAGTGTTCTTTTACCAAGGTAACGATAGTGCTGGTATTAGTAAAGTAGAGAGGTCCTTAGGTTCCATTCGATTTGAAAAGAAAACAAGCCGCAACGTAAGCTATTACCTTGGCAACCATGGATTTTTGATCAAGCTGTTGAAAGACAAATACTTCCTACTAGCACCACTAATAGTTACAAAGTGACTGATTTGCTTCTCAACAGCTATGGTTTATTTTGCAGGGTATAGCATGAGGCAACCTAACTTTATTAACTGCCTGTTCGATTTTTTTTAATTAACAAACAAAAATGTCCATGTTTGCCATCTTTTAAAAAACCAGGTCCTATTTAATCGAATGTTAAGTGGGGATAGGGAAAATATGTTCTAATCAGTCTATTGGCTTTTGGCTGAAATGATGGTCAAAATCAAGGCGAAATGATCGAATTCCAAGATATCTTACCTGTCTAAGAAGTGCACTAAACAGTAGGGATCTGGCTCGTTTTATAAGCCTCGATCCCGCATACCCAAGTGCGCCCCCCTAAAATGTTTAATAATTAAGTCGTCATAATCCATCAAGGTTAAAGAAAGTACACCTTAAAGTACACCTAATCACACTTAAAACGTGTTTTACAATTCCATAAATGTCAAGTTGTTCGAAGTGGAAAGCATTATTCATCTCCACACATAAGAACTATACTGCCCATCAACGGGGCCACTGCATTGGATGATTTTGCGTGACAAGTTCTACAACTAGGTTTTTTTTTCAAATTTCCCAACATTGATTTGGTTTTACTGTTTAAACAAATGTGCGCATTTTTTGTAGGTAGATATGTACTTTAAAGCAATAGCGCAACTAAAGGTGAAGTTTGCGAACATCAAGAACTCTGATTGGACACATTCCGAAGTAATTACATTAAAATGCAATGCTTTCGGGAAGGGTTTTTAAATTACAAACACCCTTCTAGCGAAATTTGCTAACATGAAGAAGATGGAGACACCAGTTTTACAAATCGTACAGATTGTTGCAGAGTCGTACTCGTCCTCATTAACCAAGCTTATGCAAAATTTATCGGCGTTCCCGAGATCATAATTCCAGCAAGAAAGGCGTTTGTATATTCACATTACGTCGTGGATTTTATCTGGAATTCAAGTCCTGTTTGCTACATTTAGGCACACATATTTATGTCGAAAAAACTTAAAAATTCCTCAAGAGTGGTGATCTTAAGAGGGTGATTTTATATAAACCATTGTTAATTGTTTTGACAAAATAGCTGATCTCAACTACTATGCATTGTTTTGTCGAAATTGTTAATTTTAAAATAGAAAAAGAAACATTGCATGGTTTTCAACTTTCAGAACAGCGACTGCTTCGTTGCAAATTTCATAATTACATATCAGTTTGCAGAGCCAGCCATGAATGGATTAACCGCCTTTGTTAAGTCAAGCCATTTTATATTACTCAACGACCTTTAAAGACAACAGATCCTGGCATTTTAAAGCCATGTGACACTTTTAGATTTGATTATTCATATTAAAATGCAGCAATTGATGAAGTAAATTTAGAAAACTTCCCGTATTTAATCATAACTGACTTACCGACAGAACTTGCACCACGAATTGCAAAAATCCCAGCAAAGCCATCATACCGGAGTAGAAACTGGTTTCATTAAGCTTCTCTTGTGCAGTGTTATTCATCGAAAAGATCTACGTCGTCGTTAAAAAGTATAAAAAATAGCAGGATAATAAACACCGATACTAAAGCCCAGTACTTCCTTTTGATGGGTCGTATTGATAAACTTGAATGAGATGTAAAACGGAAGAGTCAGAGTTAGAATCGACGCAAAATGCAATTAAACCGTTTTGCAATCGCATTCTTAATCATCAGACCTTCCACTGTTAAGGCTGGGAGGTGTGCTTAACACATAAAAGTAGCAACTACACCACTGTATCAAAAGAGAGTATGACTAAAAACCATTCATCAGAGCTTGGCTAACAGGGTAGGCAAAAATTTTCATCTTAAACAGTTGTAAAACACGATCGATGAAAATATCTAAATGCTAGGTTTTTACGATCAACTATATGGCTCACATTCCAGCTTTTTTGGTAGGGAGCATTTTCCACTCCCTGGAGACGCAAATTATAGTGGGCCAAGAAAGTAACAAGGCATGGTACAGATAGATAATAATTAAATGTCTAGGCTGATTTGAAGAAAGCCATTTTATGCATTACCCTTGGGCCTTGGATATTTTTATAGCTAACATGGAAAATTGTCTTGGTCGCGACCATGAAGATGTATCAGTAAACTTGCAATCTGGGAGTGATATCCAGGCGTAAAGTGAGCCAGCGTGCCAGTTAAGCAAAACACAACCCATGATTGCAAACTATATCTTCACGTCGGTTGATAGACAAGTCATCTTGCCAACATTTCTTGGTGTTGGACTCGTGCGGGCACCACCAGGCCAATGCACCAAGAAGTATTCGACTCAGCAGGTTCTCAGCTGTGGCTCGGGATAACCCAAATATGGTGAAATTACTTTATGAGATTCGGGTGTTTTGTAACTAAGAAAAAAAGGTTATATATACCCCGAACATTTGTGAGTAGAGAATTGAGAAACCTGGCTGACTCAAACCGGATAGAAGAGAAAAGAAAAGCCCCGCAAAGAGGAATGGAAATTCCGGTCGGTTCAGTTTGACTGCTCTAAGCAAAACATTCTTCTATAATACAAAAAAATAGATGTTAGTTGTTTCAATAACACGTTTTCCCAGTTGCTTTAACTGTTAAAACGAAATCTGCTCTTGTGAACCTTAAAAGTACCTCTTTGGAAGTTTTTATTGAGCTGGAGGTCTCACTGAGGGTTTCAAGAACACTTTCAACTTCAGAATAGCGTTTGGAGCGCATCCAGACATTCCGTTTGCGCATTTCTTCTTTTGACATTCCAAGGGACTGGTCGATATTTCCCTCCTCGTCTGATTCGCGTTCCGTATCCGATTCGCTGTCAGGTTTATCCTATAAGGGCAAAATGATTATCCGACTATAATCGCCAGTACTACTTTTAACATTGTCACCTAGGGATTCATTCATTTGTATCATTTCCATTTGTTTGGCATATAGAAAGTCAATTGCCTTCACAGTAAAACCTTCGTGCCTGTCTGTTGAAGGCATTGACACAAAAATCAAGGGGTTTAGGCAGCTCAAAGTTGTGACATGATCGCATAACCCGATATAGCATCAGAATTTGAAGGGTTCCTGAACTAAGGGCTGAATCTCTAACGACATCAGCTTCTTCGAAGTGTCGAAAATATAAAAACCAAATCTTTGTGTGTAATCCTCGTCAGAACCAAATTGAATTCACATTTTACTCACCTGTGTTGACAGCATGTGAGCGTAAATGCCATTTAGAGCAACAAGCTGGTCATGATTGCCGATTTCCATAACTTGTCCTCTATCCATCACGACGATTTTGTTGGCATCGCGAACTGTTGTCAGCCTGTGCGCGACCATTATCACGGTCCGGCCTGTGCGGGCTCTGTCAAGGGCCATTTGAACGGCGCGTTCAGAGCGTGTGTCTAATGCCGAAGTGGCCTCATCAAGGAGGAGGATTTTGGGATTGCGAATAAGGGCTCTTGCGATCGCAATCCGCTGCTTCTGACCTCCTGACATTCCACCGCCGCCTTCAACAATCGAGGTTTGGTAGGCCTACGCAAGAAAACATAGGCTGAAAATTAGACTGCATATTAAGTTTGAGTTAAGAAGAAACTTGAGGAAGAAGAAAGAGAAGAAGGTCTTCTTCGTTTCCGTACCACCGACGAGCAAAATCACTTTAAAGACCACGAATAACAGGAAAGGGAAGCAAAAATAGTCTCACTACTGATTTACAGACTTTGGTAGATAGTAAACGGTGGTAGAAGTTTCAATATTTTTTCTGCTGTGAGGCCAATAATACTAGTTCAAGTGTGTGATGTACGTGTCTTATTAAGTAACGACTAAACAGTGAATATTCATCACGTGTTCTCTCAACAAAACACGGGCTGATGGTTGATAGAATCGAACCTGATACTAAATCAGCCCAAAGGAGATTCTGGTCTTTTATCGGATCAGAAACTGAAAACCATGATAAATGCTGATTTGGATTGATTGTGTGTGTGTGAAAGTTCTCCAACTCCCTTGTTTTATCGGTTACCTACGTGTTACCTGGGTTCAAACTAAAAGTGCTTCGTGGACAGTTGGCGCAAGTTAAATAAACCCATCTGGTTTCGCACACTAACAACGATTCCTGCAACAGATGAAGAATGAGGTAGCAAGGCAATGCAATCCAACAGCCAATACTTGTGGAAGTTTTAGGATGAAGTCGTGCGCATCGGCCATTTTGGCAGCAGCCTCAATCTCCTGTTCTGTTGCACCAGGCAGTCCGAAAGCGATGTTCTCAGCAACGGTTCCTGAGAAAAGAGTTGGTTCCTGTTGAACCACCCCAATCTGCTTGCGAAGCCAAACCAAGTCCAAAGTTCTGATATCTTTTCCGTCGATTAGGATCTAGAAGGTGAATAATTTGAGCGATTAGTCTAGATATTTATGGAGCACTTACGAATAAATAAGTATCAAGAATATGAGATTTAAGGCAACCAACATTTTGTGGTCTCATCCTTTGATTTTCCGTCAGATCTTAAAATTTCAACCATTGGACGGAAGTGCGTAATATTGTATCACAACGGGCTTTCCAGAAAATTTAACTAGTTACCTTTAAAAATGATTAAAGAAACCTAGTCAAAGTTATGCACTCGTACTCAGGTTGTCAGGACTGAAATTCATCCTGAAACAAATTTGGACAATCCGCTATCTTTGGTCAGTTGTTGTACACCTGCTGAGTAGAATCTTTAATATAATTTAGGCAAAACTATTTACCCAGAATCAATTACCGATGTATTTATTGCATTGATTTCGTAAATGCTTACATTTAAACCAGTAAAGGAAACAACAATCAGTACTTAAGGAGAAAATGCAAGGTTGATCTGAACTCTGCTCATTTTATTGACCCAAATATCAGGGATACTACTGAGCGTATCTAAGTATTTCGGCAAGCCGATAGATATATTAAAGGTTTACCACAACACAGAAAATTCAGTCACACAGTACCCGGTTCGATAGTAAGTCAGTAACCAGGCTAACTTGTCATAATCGCCAAAATCTCATAGGAAGCCAGATAACTTACCTCTCCTGATTCTGCATTGTAAAAACGCTGAATCAGTTGGATTGTCGTGCTCTTGCCTGAACCGCTCGGACCAACGATTGCAACAGTTTGTCCCGGTCGAACCTTGATGGACAGATTGTTCAGGGTCTACGGCGGCAAAGGTACTAATAAATGTTACAATGACAGTCATTGGCGGAACATAACGGCATCAGTAACACGAATGAAGCCAATGGGGCGGGTTAAATCGACATGGTCTGACTTGAAGGAAACGAAAAATACGAGGAGCCTAGTGTTTTCCACAACAGCTTTTGATCTTTTGAAGCTACTCCTTTCAACTAGTCGTAGGTTTCTCTACTGAAAGAAGATAGCCAATGCCTTCATAGTACAATGCCTTTTCCGTTTATGATAGGATTTGCACTTGATGTGACATTTGTGATGTTGGTTCGGTATAACCTTTTGTTTTACTACAGTGGTTTCGTTGGAACACTATTCAAAGTTGGACTAGCAGTAAGCGTTCACATTCGTTGTAATTAGTTATTCCTCAACATTTACTATTTACCATACCTGCTGCCATCCATGTTTTTGCTTAAGCTGCTGTTATTTACGCCTGCATTTTAAAGAATAATTTAAATCGCCTAATGAAGTTGACGGCGTAATTAGTTTTTTAACCTTTTTTTTAAATTTTATTGCTATTACAAAAACCAAATATTCTGATTTTGTCGAAAGTCCGTGCTTCTAATTGGTATTCAGCAGTACTACGTGTCAAGAAACATCAATAAATACTCAAACATTGAAATACTTTGTGTCTTTGTCTTGATTCGAACCTTAAGAGATTTCATCAACTTTCGAACGAATCAAGGTGAAAATGGTCCAAGGTGGTTTGGTAAGTCTCAAAAGTAACTAAATCGTCAAATGAAACAATACTTGAAAAACCCAGGAAAAGTCAAAAGAAAATAGTAATGAATCAGAAATTTCTAGAGAAATGCCAAAAGTTTAAGTTGGCTTCGTTGAGTGTGATTTTCAGTGCTTTTAATTGACTTTAGCACCCAAACAGTCAGCCAGAAGCGAGGTCAGATTAAATCGATGTGCAGAACTCCCCAAGGCAGTTTCACCACATGATTTACCACCTATCAAATTAGATAAACAGGTTCATCCACGTAAACACCTTACCTGGGCATTGTTCGTGGTGTTTTACTGCATTTTCTCAATGATGCTTCTTGCCCACCATTTTTAGACGCCCTTGGGATTCACACGCATGCTCTTACTGGTTTTCAAAAGCGGATGCCTTCTGGAGAACGCAGTTTGCATAGGCAATTGCTTTAAGCAAGTTGTCGAAGTGAATTTGCTTTCGCTATGACCTCTCGTGTCATGTAACGGGTCTTACACAATCGATGCCATAATTTACTCGTCATTATTTACCAATGATCTGCGTGAAACTCATACAAGCACATAGAACAGCTGAAAGGAAATTTAGCAAACCATTTTCAGCATGCAGATTTGCTTATTATGTCGCCATAAGCACCGATTATCCTTTCGGGCTTTTCCTTTTGTTTAATTCAATTGATTCTTCCCATCTTGCTTCGTGTCTTTAGCGCCGACAAGTAGAGTGTGCCTAATCGATCGTGAGGCATGATAACGCGCAAACGTCGAGTTACAGAATGACAGTATTATTGTTTTGTGACAGAAAAATGAGAACTACATCACGCTCAGTGCATTCCCTCTTTCCAAAAAGAGTTCTTCGCGGTGTCGTATTTGCATGACGGTGCGATTTTTGTACGTTTTTCTATTGATAACACGTTAATTTTCGATCAGTCAGTTTTAAATGTGCATTGGCATTTAATCCTGTTCAAAATCTTACCGTCATTGTTGGTCTAGTTGGGTAACGAAACGTGACGTTTTTGAATTCAATGCGACCCTTGAAGTTCTCGATAATTTCGCCAGGCTGGTCCTTGTCAATTGGGGGAATCTAAATCGCAAAACGTAGACGGAAGATTATTCTACATCGTTGCAACGATGTAGTTTTCACATTTCTGTCCTCAGGGTCGGAAGTAAAACTTAAGTGAGTTATGGAGACCCAGTGGTTAGCGTGAACGACCTCCCGACTTTGGCAAAACAAGTGAATCCTCACACACTGCCCTAAAAGCCCCCTTGTTCACATGAGACCTACTGTCCTTGAGTGCCTTACCCAGGCATGTTTTTGCATACGTGAAACTGTTTACCACAATTCCGCTTGGATGCTAATTCTATTCAAATTAGCTGTGTAAAAAAAAGAAAGTTCATTGAATTGTAGCGTGCCTTAGACACAACAACTTTTTTATGGACATCCTATAACATTTGTGCAGAACATGATTGTACCCCTGTGAACGTGCTCTATCATCGAACGAAAAGTAGAAGTGGAAGGCCAAGGTTACCCTTTCGATGATCCAGAAAGTGCTCTTGGCCGCAGAGGCTGCGCGGGTGAAGAAGGCGAATTCAGGGAGAACAAGTCCCAGGGCTATGCTGCCAACCAGGAAGGCCAGCACCACCTGAATGGTAAGAGAAACTAGCAAAGGCATTCTGGGAGTGCGCATGAGCAGGACTACGAAAGAACGCTACATTAGGTAAAATGGGTAGCGAGCAATTGCATGATCGTAAAGTTTGGCAAGCTGATTGCCACTGTGTTCGACATTCCTGATCAAATTCTACTTAATTAATTATATTCACACATGGAAAAACTAGGGATTAAAATGCAAAAATCTGCTTAGCCTCGTAAATAAGTGCAAGGTAGTTTGCAAAATGGCTGCTCTTTCCACGCATCGCATCAAATATTTCACAAATTTTAAGTGGGCTTTAAGGAACGGTGTGTCATTGTGCGACCGTTAAAAGCATTATTGGTTGAATAATCGTCGCCAGTTGAAGGAGTAAGTGTTACTTCGTCAATTCGAAAGGAAAACGATCTTTAAACACAAAGATATCTCTTTTAAAAGACATCATTCGGGAGGTGAAAAGCTTTTGCTCATTATTTCTACATAAGTAGTTAAAAGTGCCGGCACCCGTATTCTTTTAAATGGTGACATTCGACATACTTGATGACCTGATATTTCGGAATCATAGTGCAATCATAGGTGACCAGCAGGATGAAATTAGGCCGTGTTAAAACTTAAATTTTTCAAATAACACAAGTGAGTAAAACAAAAAAACACGCGCCGAATTTTAATAAAAGTTCCACTTGACTCTCTAATTCAGTTTTGCGTTGATCACAAAATGTCCAGCTGTTTCGCTTAGAGCAAGTTTGAATCCCGTGCTGAAATTTGGTTGCTACTTTGACTAGTCACTTGATTAGTGACGAGAGCTCTTGCTTGAATGTCAGATGTGCTCAGTAGTGTGGTTTGACGCAGAAATCACAGATTGCAAAATTGTACCAAAAGATACAAATTCTTACCGACACGATGGTTCCACCTTGGACACTAGTGTCGCCTTCAGTGATTAATTTGATGCCGTACCAAAAGGTGAGGCCCGAGGAGGAAAAAATGGAGAAGCTAATCAAACCCACACCTAGAGATAAAAAGGTTTTTCATCAAACCAACGTCACCACGATGTTACTCGAGTCGCTTTTGACTTGAAATCCCAATTATTAAGGTAATTGTCGCAGCCTAAATGTAATCGAAAGTAGAAAAAACATGAAGTGTACTCTGTCTGTGGGACTAAATCATCCTGAAGGTGCACAAAGAGATGGAAAAACAAATCTAAACTTTAGGGGTTGTGACAAACTGAGCAAAGAATCTGGAATAAGCAGTTTTGAGGAAACAGGCTTGGTCTATCCATTCAAAGTATTCTCAAATGAGATTGAGGTTTTTCGTGGAAGATCATTGCGGATATTTCAGTGAATGCAGTTAAGAATTAATTATTTTTAATTTAAGTTGCCTAACACAAGATACATCTCTATACACCTTCTACCGAAAACATCAATTTCTAAACACCAAGTCCAACAGGGTTTCAAGTTTACTGGGTGGTTGGGTGACATTTTGCCCATTACTAAGAACATGTAATCGGAGTTAAGGGGCTCTATTTACCAATGTACATTTACATGTAATTTTGTTGGAGAACTTTCACAATAATTTCCTTTTTAGTCGATTTTATCACGCTTTTGCGGTATTACTTATGTGTACTCTAAGTAATATTTTGCAGTACTCACGAAATGGGGGTTAAGGATGCACTGACACCTGACTTTACTGTTTTAAGGCTACGTTTTTTATCAATGTTTGTAACAATTAAGGTTGAGTTTGCTCACTACCCTCGTTAATAAAGGCGATGGCTTTGTTGACAGTGTTAATTAATGCCTAGTTAAATTCATAACGCAGCTACTTCTAGCTACTAATTAGCATTGTAATAACTGTGTTTGCTTTTTGGAATTTTAACTGTTAATTATTAAAAAAAAATTAAAGGGATGTTTAACTTAAATAACAGTAAATTATCAAATTCATTAATGCAACCCGTTCATCTCTATCTTTGCCCTATTTTATTAAATGGGATGATTATTTAAACTCCTCACCCTTTACGCCAATCATAGCTGTACTAGAAATATCTCTTAGTAGCAATTATAACATGACTAATCGCAAATTAATTACTAGTAGGTATTAGGTGTTTCGTTTACAAATGAGCTCTGGAAAATCTACCAGGTGACTTCCGTGAGGTTATGTTCCAAGTCCGTTCCTTGTTCTTCAACAATAACTGCTCGGTTAGGAAATCGTAAGATTTTTAGAGGTTGTTGGAAATTTTTGAATTTTGATGAGATAAATAATTTGTCGGGGTTAAAATTGCCCGTTTCACGAAGAAACGTGTTCTTTAATGATCTGACCACGTCATTGTTCCCCTTTATTTACTAAAAACCTCCCCAAAACTACCTGCGTCTCAAAAACGGAAACAAAATAACACCCTCACGGGTTATTTTAGTGAAGTTTCTACTGAAAATCATGCATTCAAACAACCATATTCATATAAACTATTGTCCATTGAATCGTATTCATCACTGGGCTCTATTCCAGAATGCATTCGCCTAGATACTGTGACCCACAACTTGGATTCCTCTGCATTTTCAAATTCGAGTGAGCCGTCAACAAGATGCAGAATTTTGGGTTCTACAGATGGCTCGTCTTAATGCAAATTAGACGGATATTTAGGTGTAGATAAAGCTGGCGTGAGCCTGAATTATGAACTCGCAAAGGTTTTGACTACCTCATCATATAAAGGCTTAAATTGCCTTGTTGCATACAAATATAGCCACCGATAAATTCATAGAGGATTCTTTGCAGAGACCTCTGTAACCAATAAAATTTTCTGATCATTAAAATTGGCTGAGACTTAACGAAAAGGGCATTTAAGAATGCGAATTCAGCAGAACCGTACCAAAACCGAGGACAAGGTTCTTCTTAAGTGAAACCTTGGCGGCTGCCCCAAGGTTTGCATTATAGCGCGCTGCTTCCTTTTCCTGCCCGATAAAGGCAAACACAGTCCTTATGGAGACAAGAACTTCACTAGCGATACTGTTGGCAAGCGAGTACTCCTTGTCTTCCTTTGTGGAATAGCGGCTCAGTCCTAGCCCCAGGATTGTGAAGGCAATGACAATGACGGGTGTTGTCGAGAGGCCCACAAGGGCTAGTTTCCATTGATTATTAAAGGCACTGACAAAGCAGCTGATAAACATAACCAAGTTTTGGAGAAAACGACCTAATCTATCGCCGATTCCAGTTTCGATTTGATCAACTTGAGACGTCAGTTTTGTGATAAGATCACCCATGGTTTGTTGATCAAACCAACCAATGTCTTGTCGAAGAATTTGCTAAACAGAGAAAACAATCTGCATGACATAAAGCGTGTATTAGCGGCTTAGCAAGAAAGCGTAATTGAATTGAATTAAATCTAATGCAATTTATTAAATCTGTAAGTTCAGCTACTCAAGTGCAAGAAAACATTAAAAATATGGTGGAACACGTTGTCTGTGCAATTTTCAAGTCATATGTATATCATATTTGACCATTTAAATTCAATGGAGTAAAACATCAATGTTTGAATTCTACCGTCCGATTCTATCCTAAGACGTCCTATGATTTACCTTCAAACCTAGTTCTACAATTTAAAATTTAAAAACATTGCATACAAATAAAATTTAATTTGTACACAATGAGATATTCTAGTTAGTGGGTACCCTTGCGTTTCAGATAATGGATCCAGGCTCTACGGCATTTTAATTTTAGCATCCATAGTTATCATAGGGGAAAATTAAAATGCAAAAAAGTCTAAACTAACTTACTTGGAATAATTTTAATCGAATCCTTCGGCCTTGGCGTTTCGCCGACAGGCTGAAGCAAAACATTTGCAGAAAGGCGAGCAGGAGAGTTAAAGAGCCCAGCAAAACATACCACTTTATCATTTCGTTCATCGTCTCCAAAGCCTTCGTTTGTGCGTCCAATGCCACAAATCCGTTTATAACACGATTGATTATTAACAAATTCAGCGGGAATGTTATTCCCACTACGCAACTGCAAATAACTCCCACGACTAGCATAATAATGTCAGCAGTGTCAGAGTAGCGGAACTTTTAGGCTAAAATAAGGGAACTAATTGATAAAATACCAGGGAGAAGTAAGTAATTTTCTTCTTGTCATTGTCAAAGAGTCTATTTTTTTATTCATATAAGGGCAAATGAAATCTTACGAATGGTCATATGAAGAGAAATCATCTCCGGATGAAAGTTCATTAGAGGATCTTTGTGCAGCCCTTCATTGGACAAGAAAAATATAAAGAAATAGACGACTAGTAAGCTATTTGATAAAACAATAAGCAGCCTAATCTTTGAATGTTTTTAAAACTGCATTCATCTTTGTAACAGATCCAAAATACTTGTACCCAACAGACGTCATTTAGGCTTTAGAGCGCCACTAACATTAAAAATCCTTGCATCTATAAGGATAAACCACAAATACCTTCCAGATTCTGTCGATTGCGACACCGCACCAACCATTACGGTATCGGCAAAAGCAGATATTCAAAAGACGCGCAACTGACAGATATAATGACCCCAAAATACACGTTAGTCTAAAGTAAAAAGTGTACAAAAGATTACAACTAAAATGATTTTGTATTTTTGAGCATTATTTACAAAAGTGTTAGCGCAGACTATTGCTAAAGCATTTAATCGTAAATTCAGAAAACTTATTGTAATGTCTAAAGTAAATAAAATTCATAAGTGTAAATTAAGGAGAATAAAATAAAATTTATGCATGACAATATACATCTATAGTTGGCGTGATTTGCATTATCAGCTATTGACTAGTAGTGTCAAGGACATGGAGTTAAATACAAATCAATGGCGAATTTTGAATTCATTAAAATCATTATGTTGCCAAGACGGTAATGCCAGTTCATTCGTTACCCTGTTCATTGATAGTCTGGATTTCATAGTCAATTACACACCTCCTGTCATTCTTAGTAAATCTCAGGATTTCGATTGTGACACTTAACTGTCCTATAAGCAGGAAGAGATATAACATTTAACCAATTATTTTAAATTAAAATTAAAAATCGTGGCAACTATTAATTCATATGCATCTATTAATATTTTCCTTATAAATTTTTTGATGGAAATATCTTGCCATACTGTGATAATAGACTATTGAACTATGTTTAAGCATCTGTGTCTGATAATATACTACCAAAGATTATGTAATAACACTATAAACGCTTTTTTGTATCATTTATGCGCTAAGAGATATACCCTGTATTGCGAAAGCAAACAGACGCTTTAAATTATTAATTAAAACTGACATTCAGGTTCGATCAGAGATAGTTATTTAAACAGTAGCAATTTACGGTACGATTTTTGATAAGTCCCACCTAAAAGCATTTACGCATATATCTTTTAAAATTTTTAGAATAACCTGAATATTTAATGTGGATTTTCTTTAACTCTAAGTTTCATAAAAAACAGCCCACAAAATTCCGCACTTTTTTGATAACCTTGATCGGTGAGTCTGAGAAACATCATTTCCAATAACTGCCAGATATTTCCTTTTTTAAGCTTAAATTTCCATATAATCCTCTAATGCATTTAGTATGTGCAGGTTATATTATTTTTATTATGCACTGCTTAAAAAATACCCTGAATTCCTTGAAAATTCAAGGACAAAATTCGACCTAAGTGGGCTCAATCGAAGCATTTTACATTTTGGATAGTAAGTTAATGCGACTAATTATAAAAGCATGGTTTAATAGCCCACGTGTTAGCTTTTTGGCCCAAACGTTAGTCTTGTTGTGAATCTGGTGCGTGGTGTACAGGACGTCTGTCATTCAATTGTTTCATGCAAAAAACGTGATGTGCCTCATTCCTATACATTCTCAGCAAGTTTTCTATTTACCAGCCAGTTTTTTCAGTGAAACAATAGTGTCAATCGATGTCTTGTCCTCGACCCATCATTGTTCAAAAATAACTTCGCCTGTTCTATCACATCTTAGGTGCATAGTTACTTATATAGTAATATACAAACCATTTTCGGCTCGTGCTCTTGACCCTGACCATTGTTAGAATTAGTCAAACTCGTTTCCTAGATTTTTTCACGGTGAATCTGATTAGGCACATATTCCATTATTTATTTGCCTCTTTTTTTCTTAAGTGGTAAAACGCTTTGATTATGGTCATTTGCTGAAAGTATTTTTAAGACCTAAAACTCCGCATTTGTCATGTAAACCCACCTAAATATGTTAAAGTGGTTTGTTTTTCGTTACCTTTGGTGGGCAATCTTCATGTTAAACACATGATTTGTATGACTTAGAGTGATATCCACATCTCTATACCGTATATCTGCACTGAGCTTTATGGAACAGCGGTTTTCTCTCTGATTCAGTTTTCATAGTTATTACATCTATTAACCATCAGGGATTTTTTTATTCGTTACAATTTGGATTTCCGTTCCATATCGTTGCAATTGGCGTCCTAGGAAGTGTCATCCTTGTTTATTGCTATTAAAATCCACATTGTTTGTTCATTTTGCTCGTGGTTGCCAAACCTAACAATGAAGTGCTTAAAATGCGAGCACCTGGTAAATAGTTGATGTTATATCTAAAATCGATTATCCGAATACTCATCAATTAGTTTCGTTGATATGCCTAATTTCTGTAACCTGGTGTTAAAAGATGTCCGTTGAATTGCCTTGTTGCCAGTTTATCTAACAGTTTTTAGCAAGTAATTCTGATTAATAAAACATTAGTTATGCATTTTATACAAAAAAGTGCAGTCTATCATTTTACCGCATATTCTGCATTAATTTGTGATTGATACGTTGGGTTATACCGACACTATCTCCATTCTCCACCTTAAATGTGAGGTGCCTTTTCTCGTCTTGAGTATCGGTGGTTGTCCACATCACATTCTATGTTTTTACACCACTTCGCTTTCAATGACTATCACTTAGGTATCAAACGGGTGTCTCTACTCAGTGATTTACATAATTAGTAGCCCATCGTACGAAGGCATGAAAGCGGATCTATACTAAGTCTATGTGAAGATTGCGTTGGATTTTTGGTCCCATTGGCCACTTCGTGTTCTAGTTTCCAACTTATTGCTCGTATGGGCCAAATGCGTTCCGGCCTTTACGCCATTTTAATTATTCGTCATGATCCTGCAAAGGAATCAACGTTTCTCACTTAATGTGGCCGATCATCCTGCGGCAAATCGTTAAACTATGGCGGAATTTTAAATATTCAGTTTAATGTGCATAATGCACTCTAACCACCTCAGTAAATTATGCTTCGTTTGATAAGTGCTAGTCTTGACTAGATGTCGGGTCGCCGAATAAATGCTTTCACGTGTAATAGGAATGAAGTTCATAGTCATTGTCTTTCTGCACGAGCTGTGTGCTTTAATTTAAAATAACGAATTCCGTGACCTTTAATCAGATTTTGGTTTATATCAAGGCCATAGCAGTCTATTGTTCGTGTTTGCAATGCATTCCTTTTAACAGAAACCGTGTATTTTGTGCTTGGTTTGTTATTTCTTAAGTGTAGGCTAATCAATAAGTGTGCTGAGTAGGTTTATGATGTGTAAAAAGCATGCTAAATGAGCCTTTTTTATTGACACCCTCAGTCGTTATTTCTCTTCTGGAAATAATAAATTTCTGCAAATGAGTCAACTTGCACCAATATCTGAATTTTGTCCGTGCAAAAAGCAAATAATTACGCTTTCATTGATATGTTGATTCAATTTCAGTTAGGACATAAGCTTGTATTTGCGCTTATTTACTATGGGTCTCTTGTGGATCAGTGCTTCAGTATGTGTGAAGTGATGAACAATCGTGTCTGTCTCTAAAGTCGATGTAGCACAAATGGAACATGCTTCGTAGGCAATGTAAGGCTTCGAGAAGTTATTTTGCCGTTGAAGTGCTCGGAGGGTGGCCGCCTCCATAGATCGTTCATTGCGTAGTATTTGGTGATACATTGCAAATGCCTTCTTTCATGGTTTAATTTTTTTTTAAATTTTAGCAAACGTTACTGTTCTATCTTGTATCAAACACACTGTGTGTTCGCAGTTTACAATTTTTGATGAAATGGCTGACCCTCCACCTCCTGAAACTCAACAGCGAGAACCAACGGAAGATCTGCGAGCTTTAGACTCCCAGGAGAGCAGTTCCCCGGAGAAGCCAAATCCTTGTACAGAGGAACCTTCTAGCTTAAATGCTTTAAACAAGGATCGAAAACCTGAAGTTTCTATTCCCAGCGAGGAACCGATCGACCCCTCAGCTCCTTCTAATGCCGACTTAGGGCCAGTCATTCAAGATTTTGGCAACGAGCTGCACATCGTAGATACTGGGGTTGATGAGGTTGATTCTCATCCTTTAGTGGAAGATAATAGGACGTTATTTTTGCGAGAATCAGGAGGACTGAACCTTCAGGCCAACTCCGCCGAACCTGATCCCACACCTTCCTCAAAGCCGTTAGCTGGAGCCTCGGCTGTTGAAACCCTGCCCTTAAGCTCTGACGAACCTCCTGAACCTGAAACACAGATTCCTCAAACACATCTTAACAAACCAGATTTAACTTCCCAAACGTCTAGTACCTTTCCACAGTCTTCCGGAGAACCTGTAACATCGACTTCGCCAGCAGGACCTGATACAACCACAAGCACATTAGAGCAACTTAGGGAAGCGCCCACAAGTGGTCAAACCAGTGCGGCAAACGAGAAGGCGCAACTGCCTTCTGAGGCCGCGTCACCAGTGCTCGAGGCATCTTCTGCTGCTGGCGCGCCCGAGACATCTCCATCGAAGGCTGCTGCGAAATCAGCAGCCAAGGATGCCTCAGTTCATCAAGTCAAGTGGATCACCTTCAACGGCAACAAGGTGCCAGTAATTACACAGAATGAAAATGGACCCTGTCCGATGATCGCGATCACAAATGTCCTGCTGTTAAGACGGAAACTTAATCTCCCTCCGGGCAACGAAGTCATCTCCAGTGACTTGCTTATTGCTGCGCTAAGCGATAATCTCCTTTCTTATTCAATTGCGGTAAGTTGCGTCTGAGCACGCAAGTCTTCTTTCGCCCATCGATTTTCCCCAAGTGTGTGTGTCAAAGTTCAGCATAGATTGTCTCCCTGGAATTCTTACCTATAATTTGTTTTGGCTTGTGATGAAGGGGAACCCAAACTTGGTCAAAGTCTGCTGAGATCGGGCTCTTTCCGTGGTATTATTTATTCCTATTCGTAGGTTTCTGGTACCATAGCCGTTTCTTTACCCTGCTCAAAATGTACCTGATTGGCCAATAGGCTGCTCATGTCATTAAAAGGCTCCACATCGGAAGGCATTTTGGATTCGAGAACCTAAGTCCCTGCCGCAATTGGTAGTTCAGAGGTTTGTTCATTGAACCACACAATTCTAAATCACTTCAGGCCCCAATTTTTATGCTGCCTTTCGCGTGATTTCGCCAACCCATTACGCCGAATGAGTTGTTTAGGAACCGTATTTAAAATAATCCAGCTGTTCTTTGGTAGCATGTGAAATTCTGCAATCCGTAAGCGGTAACTAGTCGTGGATAAGGATGCTGTATAGCTCAACTTAGAAATCTGGCAACAGTTTTAGTGTTCTCGTTTTTCAAGTAGATTAACTCCTGACTGTGGTACCCGTGATATTAGGCTTGCACTTGCGACAGCCGTAAGCTCTATCAGACTCCGTGGTGAATCAATATTTACGACCTTTGACTGGTAGTCTAAACATTTGCAAATGAATGTTGAACCATTCTTCGCACTGTTTTTCTCTCAATCGTTCAATATGTACCCCTCACCAGCACAGTTTTACCGCATCTTTAGTCGGGGCAACGCAGTAGTGGTTTCCATGTCCTTCCTTATTGAATTCCTCACTAATTCGTGGTATAATTGTGTGAGAATGGAGACGTAGCGGGCGCACTAATGTTCTATGCATTTCGTCAATACACTGCTGTATCCCATAAGAAGTCATAGATGCTATGAGAATGCATTACAGCGCCTCTACGCTACTGGCCAACGCGTCTAATTGCGATTGTGTGTGCTCGCGCCTAAAGTACACAGCCAGGCATGTGAATTGTGCGTACACGCGGCTAGGCCCCAAATACTTGTCCTGTGATTTCATCTTTTTGATTTAGTGATTCTCAGGAGAATTTGCTAGCCTTTATTCTCTGTCGCTTTTTTTCTCGGAATGTGGAAATGAAGGCATCCGTTCTTGTTCGCAGCTTCACGTCCACTTCTATGTTGTGGATTCGGACAGCTCAATATTTGTGTGAACATGTCGGATCATTTATCATGATGAGCTCTGTTCTAATTTGTTGTTTTAAGGTTAATCTGTCGACTAAATTGACCCTGCTGGCATATTTGTCGTAGAATACTTTGCTGTACCAAACTTCGAGGTAATTTTAGAATGCAATTTCGTCTTTTTGGCTTGGATGCATATCGTTCCACCTCATCGTAGCGTATGCGAGTGCAACGAACAACTATCACTTAGTAATTTAAATGTCCCTATTAGGGGTGGAAGCACAATTTTATCCGCAAATTCTTTGCCTGCCCCCACCACTATGTAACCTGGAATCACTTCCTCATAGCCAGTGTGAAATAATCACCAAACACGCGTAGTAGGTGTCGTTTATTGCATCTTCAGCAAGTTGTACCGACCATTTCTCTTTCAAATCCCATCGCATGCAACTGGCGTTGTTTCTGCAACGGTAAAGGGTGGATAGCCGGAGGTAACAGTGCCTAATTTCGTAAAATTTCTTGCTCAAATATGCCTAATGCGCTCAACAAAAACCATGCGCTTGCAAAAAAACTAGACCGCTTTAGCGCAGCAACTCACAATTCTCGGTTTTGTAGTTAGGCTAACTGAGCGTTGAATTCTGCAACCCTGTAGCATTTCATCGAGGGCTAAGTTCTGGTTATTCGATTCGAGGAATCTTCGGTGGTGTTTGTGAAACTCGGGCGGGATTTTCCGGAACTGTACTGGGCTGCATTAATCCACGTCAACCCATACAAACTGCCTGCTGACAAAGCGTAAACAACAACAGCAGCAACAAGAGGAGTGTTGATGTGCCTAAATTTTGACATCAAGTTTACCTGCCATTGTCTCTTCAATAAGTCCGATCGCTTGGCTCTACTAGTGTTGCCGAGATTTATTCGATTTTCCCGGCGCTCACCGTTGTCTGGTCCTCCAATTTTTCCCTGGTTTTGGCTTCGATTTTCCGTTGCTAGAAATGAAACCTTGCAGATTTATTTGCATCCCGGGAACTATTTCAACCCAAGGCTATCAAACGAAAACTTGAGTGTCTAGTGGTTGCCGTTTGTCTTCTATCACTTGATCAGTGTACTTTCTCCACACGAGGTAGAGCACATGAACGAGTACAACTTCGTGTTATTTCGAACTGTGTACTATTTAAGCTAGTGGACCCTTTCATTGCTTGCTTCTTTCACCATAGCTTATGTCCTGCTCTCTTACTTTGGCAAACGATCCAAATAAATCACCACTAGGTCTTTTTAAGTGATTTTGGTGCTGTAGTGTGTCTAGGTGGTTCAAAAAAGGCTCGCTTTCCCGGTGATTGCTGGCTACTTCAAAGTTTTCGGGCGTTTAATGGATTCTTTGTGCCAAAATTCGTGTTATTTTATTGAGTCACCAATGATCTGCGACCAGGCTAAATTGTGCGGAAGATATATTCGCTGCTAGCATGTACTTTAAAGCGCCCTGCACAAGGTCACTTCAGTAAGCCGACGAGGTATTTAGTCGAAAAACCTTACTATTAATCAGCCATTAGGTGGATTAGAAAATTCTTGCGCCATTTCGAACTCTTACGCTTTTAATTTAAATACTTTCTTGGTGTTTTTTTTAGGACTTGGATGAAGGTCAACGCTCAAACTACGAAGCAAACCTCTCTGCCGCCCTTAGTGTTTTCCCATATTTGCAGACGGGACTGGACATCAATGTTCGCTTCACGGGGTAAGGTTTTGCGAGAAAATGCAATATAAAAAATACGGCCTTGTTTAGACTACGGCAATCTACATGTTTTTCGATCAACATGCTAATTCATTATCAGGTCATTAAGATTGTTCGAGTGGAAAAATCATGAATTAGCGATTTCGAAGACGGTCCAACCATTCGCTCAAGCGATTTACTCTCCCAAACCTAACCTTGTCCATTGTCTTATCTAGGGTGTCTGATTTTGAGTACACGCCGGCACTCACGGTGTTCGATCTCTTTCGAATTCCTCTCTTCCATGGCTGGGTGGTGGATCCGCAGGACCGGGAATTAGCCCAGACCCTCAAGGACCAGACGTACAACCAAGTCGTTGAAATGATTATCAACTACAAGTCCTCCTCCGACCCCAGTCGCATCCAACAAGGTGAGCCAAATTACATTCGCGTGCTAGGTGGCGCATTGTCGTGTCTGCCCATTATGTGTAGTCATTTGAACGCATTCGATTCGTTTATCCGTCGTGTGTGTTGGTATCTTTGTGGTAACCTGGCCTTATCTCCCTCGCTTAACGCTCCTTCGCTGTTGACCACAAATCCACTTCTCTGTCTGCCTCTTTTAGGCTACTTAATCGAGGAATTCCTCGAGCGGACGGCTTCCCAGCTCACGGTCCATGGTCTCTGTAAACTCTCGGAGAATCTACGCGAGCATCAGCTGGCCATATTGTTTCGGAACAATCATTTCAATACAATTTACAAGAGTGGGGTGCGTTCGTGTTGCATTTTCTGGAAGGGCATCTTGAGCTATTGTGTTGCCTTAACACAGAGCCTCCAAGTTAGACGAGTCCAAACCCCCAGATTTGAGTCACCTTATTAGTCACAGTACTCGAAGGCAGTCCACTTTTCCACCCCAAAAATCTATCCCCCGGTTTCACTTCATGGGCCCAAGCGACTGTAGCGACGAGTCAATTTTTGTCTCATTAAAGGTGATCAGTTTGTATCCCCAAGTTGTGTGCGTTGATTCCCACTCGTTAATCCGATCACTCCAGCCTCCAACACAGGGTTCCCCTCTTCGCAACATGCCGTCAGCCGCGCGGACCCCCAAGTCCCTCCTCATTCGCACGAACGATTATCCTTTATTACCAGAACATCTGGATCTCGATGTTCACACATCTATAACTCACGTGTATGAGGTATAAATACACACGCGCAAACGCAACATACGACACCAACGTGGCTGAGCTCTAAAGTGAACGGTTGTGCCCACGTCCTCTCTGGTCTTTTTTTTCATCGCGGGTAGCAGGGAAGTGTAATCGGGCCGGAGTTAATTCAGTGGCCCCGGCGTGGGGCCCACAATAATTGGTGACCTCGACGTAAGCAGAACACGCAACCTTCTGATCTGAAGGCCCACAACAGCGTCAACCAAGCGGAAGCTGTTTCCTGTCTTTGTTCGATTCCATTCAGACGAAATCTCTTTGCTACTAGCTGAAATTTGAATGATAATTATAGGTAGTGAGTCTGCTTATCGTGATTAAAGTGCTCTGAGTAAAACACATGACGGTTGTTTCAAAATTATAGACTTTTCACCCAATTTTAAATTGCAATTATTAGTTCTCCAAAAAAAATAACCATACTCTGTCGTTTACGTAATCTTGTTTAGGTTGCATAATTATAACATGAGTCGAAATTCGTGAATAAGGGAAACAAATTCGACACATAACCTATTCAGTGCATAAAATATTTTTAACTAACCGTTCTTAGTGGTTATTTTCTTCGGATTTTTTTGACGTCGCTCTGGTAGGTACCATTTCTCGAGGGTGAAGTGGAACAAATTGCAATCGTTCTAATTTTTGTTTCTTTTTTTCATTGTAAGACAACCCCTTGATCTCCTTTTTTTATGCATCTTATGTCAAGTTACCGCGTAATTTGTGGCACTTTTTTCACCTTGAATGGTCTAAATCATTTTCGAGTTGAAATTACCCAAGCCAACTGTAAATGACTAAATTCGTTGTACGCTGCTTAACACTTTGGACGTGTAAACATCACAAGAAGATAAGTCTTCTTATTCACGCTTATCTATTTTCGATATCGATAAGTAACCATCTGCCAATTTTTCTTACAAATCGTCACTTCACAACGGCGATTCGCCCTATATTGACAGCGTCATTGAGGCTGTCAGGTGTATGCGTGATATCGAGGCGTCTACCTCGAGAATAGATTAATAAAACCAACCACTTCTCGTATTTTGCTAATGGATGCCATGATTTCTGAAAACTGCACTAATACTTTGTCGATTTAAACTGAGTAATGGCAACAGATTACCCCACCTAACTAACCTGTAACCTTTATTCGTGTAACTTGCTCCTTAATGAGTGTCTGAAAGCTAAAGAAGTACAGTTGACGCCAAAATTTCGACAATGGTCTGTAGTCGTTTCACTGTCCTCTTGGGCAATTTATTTGATTGATCAGTGCTAACTTGTGGCAAGTTCAAATCTGCTTTCTAATTACTGCCCACAAACCTCAAGCCCAAGTTTGGTCCGTTTATTTGGCTGATTGTCGCTCTCCTTTCTTGTGCACAAGCTCCTGAAATCCGACAGCTCCTACTTCGCCAATAATGCACACATTGGAGCGCGCTTCGAAGTGTAGCTGTTACAGACACGTGATTCTTCCGTTGTGGGTAGTTACTCTGTGCCAGCGAGCCAATTTAACATGTTCGTCTGTTAGTAAAGAAATTCTCAGCCGCTGGGCGTTCCAATAGCTACTTCTGGTTTTATGGTGATTGTGCCTTCGTCAATTTGTGGTCTCAAGTGCCTGATTCACCTTGTATTTTGTGCGTTTTTACCAGAGTTTGCAGATCACGAAATCTGCAAGTTTACCTTCATCTGTTTGTGCCCGTAGTCTCAAACTTTGTGACCTTGCGAGGTGAGAATTATGCGAAGTGGTTTGTCTTGTGTATGGTGAATAACTCAGTTTCGTTTTAACTGCCTTGTCTTTTCTGGATTCTGAAGATTTCAAGTCGGATTGCCTGATCTTAATGAGTGTTTAATTACGTGTATTGGAAACAGCTCCATAAGGGATTAGTGTGCCTTTAGTCAAATAAACAGAACGCAACACGAAATTGATTTGTCGCATATTTTAGTACTTCTCGTCAGGTAAGGTAACTTGCCCTCCTTCAATTTACCCTGGAAATCACGTGTATATTACAAGGTCGTGGAGAGTTGATAAGGTCAGTAGTTAGGGTGCGTTTTTGAAAAAAACCGCATCATTTTGATGGACAGAGCTCGTAGGAGGTTACTCGGTCACTTTGCTTCCGTTAACGTTAAGTATTGCAGTGTCCGAGGTATCAGTATCCGTTTGTGAGTTCCAGACACGTACGTCTGAACAAAACCTACAGTGGATGTTGCCTGTATTACCTGTGACTTAGAAATGCCCTCTGCAAACATTCATCATGGGCCACTGATAACGGGAGATGTTGTTTCTGCCTTGTAGAGAATTTCCCATGATCATTTCCATAAAACGCAGTTAATGTCTAATCCAGTGGTGTTCCGTCGGTAACGCATCCCCACTGGAATCTTTCAGGGCCAAGTGTACGTGCTGGTGACGGACGTGGGATTCATGAATGAGCCGAACATCGTGTGGGAGACGCTGGACGACGTCGATGGGGACTCCCGTTTTGTTGACTGCGATTTTCGGCTGTGTACCAAATTCACCGCCAGGTCGCCGCCCGCTGCCGCCACAACGCCGTCCGACGTCCCCCCCGTGTCGGCCACCGCCTCGTCGCACACCACCTCCCCTGTTTGTGGGTCGCCCGAGCAAATCGACATGGAGTTAGTCACTTGAAATTTTTCTATGTGTGGATACGCATTTAACTCGTTCCTGTGGTCCGATCCCAACTTCGGGCTGTACTCTTCATGCCGTCGTTTGCTAAAGTGTTGACTTGGTGCCTAAATGCAGCTGACAGTGGCCAATCAAATGTCGAACAGGTCGGATTTGTGTGTGTTGAGTGCGCGTACCTCAGCACCAAGTTTTCCGACTAGCATCAATTTGTGTGTGCCTGAATCGTTGCACAAAGTTAATTCGTTTCACCAACGCGTCTTCTTGTGCTGTGTCAACTGTCGTTCAGATCTTCGACAAGTTTAACCAATGTGTGCACACCTTACTAAGATTCTGAGAGGTTGACTGCAAGAAAACATTTTGAAAATTTTCTTCCGTTAAAGGTAGCTGGTCCAAAGCATGCGGTGTTTGATCACAATCAGCAAACGCAAAGCGAAATAAGTGAATAAATTGAAAAGTGTCTGGCATGACTTTTTACCTATATGCACTTCCAAGTGGTGTTACCGCTCTCATCGCCTGCCTATTGCATAGTTATGGCTTTCACGAGATTATCATCGCCACTATTCTGCCCTTTCTCTGTAGCCACCAGCTGGCCATGTCGTTGGAAGCCGCGGACAGAGAGGACGCGCAGACACGAGCAGATCTAGATCTGGCGAAACGCCTCCAGGCAGAGGAGGACGCAGCGTCGCGCAACTCCGGTAGGCCACGGAAACCGCACCAGCCCCCTCTAACCCACCAACAACCGCCTCCCCAGCACCGCCATCGCTACTCACCGTCATCTCCGCAAAACTCAACACCACGCCACCGTCACCGGGCCGAGCACGATCGGTCGAATTCGGTGTGTTTCGAGCGCATTTAATCTGCATCTTTCAGTGTTTTTTTCCGATTGGTTGCCTTCCAGTAATCAACACCGCCGCCAAGTTCTAGCACATGGGCTTCGACTTCACTCGGCAATTGCGGAAGTCGCGGTTTCAGGGGCTCACTAACCATAACCCCCCGATGGCTCATTCTGCTTCCCTTGCTTTAGCCAAATCCTGATCACCAATGTTAGTTAAATAATGTCCCTCTTTTTGCCTAACCGTTGTGCACAAGCAAAAGCGTTCTTCACATGACCTCATATTTGGAATTTGGAATTCTTTGCCTTGGGTCAGATGTCAACCAAGATGCCGGTGGAATGTTGGCGTGCAAACTAGTCACTGAAGTCCGTGCTAACGCCTAGTTAAACCGTTTTATTGATTACATCGTGCAGGTACTGCTCTAGCTGCATGCCTCAACCGCAGTCGCGCCTACACCAACTCTTGGCCATTTAGTGGCACTGTTTACTTGGAAAAGGGAATACCAGCACATATTGACCGCTGGCTACATCTTTTTGTCATCAACTCACGCCCCTTCATTGGTGGTTTAATTGCGTGTTGTGATTGGCCACCACTTGTGAATGCACGTGGGATGCTACTTTCCGTTGTCCATGAATGTCTCGCAGGCGCCTCCATCAGCACGCGAGCCACCACCGATTGCTTCGGTGAATAATTTTGTGGCTTTCAGTTTGTTTCCGCCTGGCTCTGACACTAGTCACGTGCATTCGCTCGCCCTCATGCTGTGCCAACTTGGTCACGTGGTGTCAGCGTCTTTTTAATTTAAAACACTGCAAATATCCCTGAATATGAATTGTGTGACCTTTTTATCGAAGACTTACAATTTGTACGCTCACGAATTGTTTGTCACGGGTTCGTCGACTGGCTTGAAGCAACCTACGGTTCGTATTTTCAACGTCGTGATGTCATAGGATGCTTCCACCTGCAACCCTACCTGCATATACTTTTGCTACTAACGAGCAATAAAGTAGAAATGAAGGAATAGCAAACAAAATCTCGTTGTTACATTCCACCAGCAATTGCTACTGCCGTTTATCCATATCTTCCCGCGCTACTTCTTTGACGTATCTCGGGAAGATTATGTGGCTTTAGTGTACCAACCTTTTTATCAGTCTTATTTCCACCAATAACCTGACTTTTTTCCTTTTGCAGTGGGCGTGTAGCATCTCATGAACCGGATCACCTCAAATTTAGCCATTAAAATGCCCCACCAACGAGGCAGTATGGGTCTTTCTTCACAGATTAACCATGCTTCCACTATACTAGTGCCTCCTCGTGCACACACTAGCGCGAGCCCCATCCATAAGCCCTCCCCCGTCCCCCAGCCAAAACACTTCCTTTAATTTACTCCCCGTTCAACAACGAAAGCCACCAGAGTCCGTTTCTTTTCTACCCACCATTGTCTCCATCCTATAAAGTTTGCTCTGTGCTTATTTGGTCCATGTACTTTTTACACAACTTCTAATGCAGTGACTGTCCACACGTGTTTCTGTGCAGAATGGTGGCGAATAAAGCTCTCGTGTGCGGTTGTGTTGTGCATTGTGGTTACACTTTAATAAACGTTTTTTTCTATCTGACGAAGGCGCTTCTACTGGACTGGGAACGGCATTCTTCCTTACCACCCCTTATTAACACTGCAGGCGTGGTGTGTGAGCAATCTTATGGCGTACTTTGTGAACATTGAGGATTCGTGATGTTATGCATGTCGCAAGTAAATCCTTTAGGCCGCCATCACAGAAGGTTGGGCATTATTGGTGCTCTAATAGCATCTCGTGGCTAGCTTGATTCCGTGATGGATTGGCGGATATGATCACTAGACTGATAAGGTTTGAACAATGAGGGTGATGAATGTGGTTCAGTGGAGGGGGAATTGAGTGGTACACTGTCGTTCAAGGTTGAGTTTTTATTCGCCAATTGTAACTAAATTGTGTATGAGTTGTGGAGAGGAGTTGAGAAGTCGGCATTTTAGAGGAAGAGGACACCCGGCATTGTTGTATCGGAATGTGGAAAAAATGCAACCTATCTGTATTCAAACTTGAGAGTTCGCCAATTATGGTGCTCAATTTTGAAAAAATCCCCACCAAGACATTTGCAACTCGCCCTAGTCATTTTCGGGGCACTAAATACGCCTTACTATGAACCAGCCACTCCACCATCACATTAACTGACATCTGCCGGCCATAAAAGTAGTCCAGTTCTAGGTGTTGAGCTAAAGTTCTCTTAAGAGGCCTGCGTTTTGTGTTAGACCTAGTCAAGTGCCGCAATAGAAATGAGAAAATCGATAACTGATTCAGTCACGTTAGTATTAGCCAAAATACCAGATCATTGGTTTGCTTTTTGCTTATGACCACTTGCACTTGAGAATATTTTTGCGTTCCATTAGGCTCCAATGAAGTTCTCAATGGAAAAAGGGTGTGAAGCTTAAGGACCTTGTAGATTAGATCTTGTAAACGCTTCGTTAGTGGGAGTTTGGTTAAGTGTGAGTCATGAAACAAATTAGACCATCCTCTTTCGGATAGAGCCAACTTTAACGTTTCAGTGTTTCTACATTGCATAGAAAAACCTAAGCAGACCAAAGATCGTGTGAAATTTCTTATTCGCATTTATCTACCGGAACCAAAATAATGTGGTCATTAGGGTACTGTACCAAACGTGTTTGTCTCGCTAAGAACAGTTAAACCAAAGAAGGTTGCCTTCACGCCTCGGCATAGCTCACACGGTGACCGCCTAGTCAAAGGTACGAATAACTTCTTATTCCATCAAGGTTGACATCATCCAGACTGGGGTGCGTTGGTTTTCAAACTGATGCATACAGAGACAGCCATTTCTACATAAAGGTACCACAAAAAACACCATATTACTACAGTTGTTACGCCATTCAAGATTTTCGTTTTCCCTTATGGCCTTTCCTGTTGGCCATTCTTATTTCGCTATTCCCCGTGCCAAAGTAGTTTGAATACCGAAACCAAAGTTTATATCATGCCCTGCTGGGAGTAAAGATGTCACATCGGCTGTGTCAATACAGGACCAAAAGTTCCCCTAAATTACCACGCCATTTCATTCAATTTCCAGATTACGTGACCATTCACTTTTTAACGACTAATTATTTGCACACACCGAAATTAAACTACGTACGAGCGACGCGATTGCCGACGAAGAGCGCTGTTAAATGAACTTACTCCTATTTACGCCTGTCAAAAGTACTTCGCGATTGTGGAACATGCTGTCAACTTCTTGACCTTGTGTGTGGTAGAGTATAGTTGCGTAGTTAGGCAGCAAGACAGACCGCGCACATGAATTAGACCGCAGTCACAGGCAAGGATTGGCCGATGGCATTGGTCGACACGTCATTATGCAAATCACATTGACACCGAAACGCAAATCTGCATCATTTTTACCGCTTGGACACTATGGAGTGGTCACAGCTAAATGTGCTATTAGCGGTCATGTCAATGGCGGCAGGTGCTGTCTCCAATCCAATTGGCCTAAAAAACGCCACCATTGAAGATACCGGCGAAGTTGTCGCCTTTGAGTGGTATAATGCATCTCTGCCCGACAAATCACAAGCCAAACAATTTTGCGCCTCACGCCGGTCTAGCCTTCCAGCCGCACGCGAACTTCGATACTTCTACAAAAGCTTGGACATTAGAAACGGTTCGACTTTTTATCTCGACGATACTATCGAGACAACAATGGATTCACCGAACGAAGCCATCGGCGAGAGGATGTGCATCACAATAATGAACATTCCTGGGAAACCGGTAAGTCAAGTTTTGAGAAAATCCAATATAGACAAAACACGGACAGGAGGGCAGGCTCTAGCTCATTAGCATTCCTCACAACCTATTGGCAGTTGTAAAAAATATATCTTGCGTAATAACTACCTCCAAAATAGTTTCCTTGGCAGACACCTAGGCTATGGACGCCAGTAAGGCCTAGGAGAGCCCTCGAGCGAAGGTAGCACCTCGTCTTAATAGGCTTCACCAGTAAATGGAGTTCTTTGTACCTAACAGACATTACAACTACGCATGTAACCAACGCACCATTTAGAAACGGCCTTAATTATACAGCCCACGCTGTATCATTCGCAGTTTACTTCTACGCCTTCAGCTCCAGCTAGCCGAGACGTACGCGATAAGAAGCTGTTCAATAAGAGCTGATGCAGTGGTTTGTCGAAGGACCACTTCTACGGTTGAATCGTCTTATTCAAACTGCGTTCCACAGGAGTACGTAGAGGTCAAGGGAAACAACACCATCGAATTCAATAAAGCAAGATTCGCCTACGTAGCAGGTAACCAGCATCCCCATGTCACCAGCCATCAAATAAGCCGATAAATTCCCGCCGGACATTCTAAAACCTACTTCGTTTACAATTTTAGGAGCTATTTGTTTTGCACTTCTCCTAACAAACATTTTGTGGATCATCTTATGCTACAAATACTGCGCAATTCGAAAACAAGCACACGCACGCATTAGGGACAACACAAGTGTTCTCTTCGCTACGAGCAGTTTGCTAAAGCCGACTGGATTCAACTCAACCATGGTGGATCCCGGTAGATACGATCTTCTGCCCGACGTACCCCTTCAACAATGCGATAGTTTTCGCAAGTCTTGCAGATCCACCAGTACTCGCGACCACAGCGCCAATGAGGAAACTAGTAGACACGACACTATTGAAACAATTTATCATGACAACGATTTGGAGCGAAAGAACACGATGACAGAGGCTACCGGCTTTCTTTAAACAATTCCTGTACTAGCATACTATAGTGTGCGGTATAAAGGACAAATAAAAGCCCAGTTCAATAAAAAAACAATCGAGGATTTCGAACTATTTGATGAAAGTGAAGAGCGAACGGCGGATTTCAAGCAGATTTTATTGGAACTGCAGCGGAGGAAATGGTAGAAAATAGCAATGCAAGAAGAACCTTACCTTAGATAAAGCAAAGAGCACGAAGCGTTAGGGAACCTCAATAACTAACCACACTAACCCATCCGAAGCTTATATCCACGACTACTTGAATTAACATTAAACGCAAAAATTCGTAGTATACTATGTATCCCGCTACTAAAACCCTGTATACATTTGATCTTGAATATTTTAGACCTAAAGCCACAGAGACCAGCTACCAAGCACACTAACAAGCAATTCCTACACTAGCGTATTTCATGATCTTACGGCCCAATCGTCAAATGCTGGACCGATGAAGCCGCTTCCCGGTGAATGAATATAGGATCCACTCGGTGGTCGCGGCTTGACTCCGACCGATAATGCCTGTCACTGCCTTTCAGGAGGAAAGGCTCCAAAATACTGTAGTGCATGTGCGTGCCTGGTTCATCCAATAACGGACGCTGGTCTCAATGGAATTTTGGTCGCAAGTGAAGCAGCAATACCTAAAAGACAAACGAAACTACTTAATATTGCTGCTTTTACGAATTAAAGGCGACTGTGACGTATGATTTTGGGACACACAAGTAGAGCCGCGGTACGGGAAACAATTACTGTTGGATAAACTTGACTTTAATGTAGTCACCTACTATCATGCAAACTCGAATTTATATTTAGTAAAGGCGAGTTATTATGATAAAAACATGGGTCATTGACAAAGTAGTATTAGGAATTTAATAGCCCGAGTATTGGTGCTGAGGTGGCCACGCACCTTGAGGCCAGGCTTGGGAAGCCTGGGGATAAACACCAGGAACCTGGCTCACAAATTGTGCGTAACCTGATGGCGGCTGTGCGACGTAATTAGCTGGCTTGGTTTGCTGATTTGACGGCGGTGGGGGTGCAGGATAGGCAGATACGGCAGCGGCCGATTGAGGGGGTGGAGGAAGTTGGCTATAGTTATGTGTCACCTTAGAAGAGAGTGATGGCTGTGACGGGGCCGGATTGGAGGGATAAGGACCGGCGGACCACTGACTATTAATGGACGCTTGATTCGTGGATGAAGACGGTGGTGGCGGAGGAGGTTGACTAGTTTTCGCCCACGACGAATTGTTCCAGCCGTTAGCTTGAGGCGGGGGAGCTGTAGGTGTAGGCTGGGTATAGCCAGATTGCGCTGAGCTGTCGCCCCAGCTAGTCTTGCTTACTTTTGACGGCGGTTGGTATGACCCAGTACTACCGAGAGAGGACTGGGAAAAATTACGCTTCTCTCCAACACTCGCGGACGGGGCTTGTAAAGTGGATGTTTGTGGAACGGTTCTATCTTGATAACTATTTCCTGGTTTCGAGGTGCTAGAATTATAAGTCGACCCTCCACTGCGAAGCGGGTAGGCGTGGTGTTCGCCCCTGTATGGCTGTTGCCCACTCTGTGAATCATGGGTCATATAACTACTGCTGGGTCGTCCTGAATGACCACTGCGGGGTGCGAAGCGACTGGAGCCGCGATCTGCAGAAAACGGAGCGATTGCATAATGCCCGACGAAAAGGTCAGTTAAACTTCAGCGTAATAAAATGCAATAAACGAAAACCACTTGAGGAATGACGTAATAACGAAATCTAAATTATTTTGGCGAATGCGTGAATGTAAACATGCAAAAGCTACTTTCCACTCGACACAACCCTCGCAGTCATGGATTCACTAAATATCCCATGCAGATAGCGAAGTAATAACTTACCACTTCGGCCTCTGCTGAATCGGTTGCTCCCACCAGCCATACGTAAGAGCTCAGGATTGACTTGTTGGTTGGCCTCCTCCAAAATTTCCACGAGACCAGCGGCCTGTTTGTAATTTTTGCGTGTAAAAAAGGTGAACGCTGTTCCTTTTTTGTTGCTCCTTGCCGTACGACCAATGCGGTGAATGTAGTCTTCGGTTTGATTCGGAAAGTCGTAGTTTATAACATATTCAATGTCATCAATGTCTACGGAAACAAATGAAGAAATTAATGTATCGAAGATGGGGAGGATGGATCAATTCATTGGTTTCTACGTACCTAATCCACGGGAGGCGACATCTGTGGCAACTAGCACTGTGATATGATTTCTCTTGAAGGCATCTAGAGTCGCGTCACGCTCTCTTTGGACCTTATCCCCGTGCATAGCAGCGACACGGAAACCATTACGTTTGAGAGTAAATGCAACCTGGTCAGTTTTTTTCTTAGTTTCCACGAAAACCAGGCATCTCAGACCATTGAAGGATCTAATAAGATTTATGAGACGTTGATCTTTCTCAAAGTCATCGACAACTTCGACAACTTGTGTGATGTTTGGATTGGCATGTAGTGACGTGGACCCTATGTTAACTTGAATATACTCTCTTAAGAAGCTCCGCGCGAGACTTTGAACTTCGCGAGGCCATGTGGCGGACCACATGACGGTCTGTCTATCTGGGCGTGTTTGTTCCACGATCTTGCGTATTTGAGGCTCAAACCCCATATCCAACATGCGGTCTGCTTCGTCCAAAACCAGGTAAGTGCACCGACGTAAGTTGGTCCTAAGGCGGCAAATGTCAACAAAAAAGGACATCCTTACGCTCTCGTCTTCAAAAAATCGATAAGCCGACCGGGAGTGGCCACGCAGACTTCCGCGCCCCTTTGAAGATCGCGTTGTTGTGGTCCTTTTGGAGCACCACCATATAGACAAACCGTCCTAAGCCTTGCTGCCCCACAGAACTGTTCTGCTACCTGGATGACCTGTTGCGCAAGCTCTCTTGTGGGTACTAGGACCAAGCATATTGGACCATCATCTCTTAGAAGACGTGGCTGGGCCTGAATGTGTACCAAAGCAGGGACCAGGTAGCAAGCCGTCTTGCCTGAACCGGTTTGAGCTATACCAACTACATCGCGTCCGCTGAGAACCATCGGCCAGCCCTGAGATTGTATAGGTGTTGGGTTAGCCCATCCGGCACGCTGAAAAGCATTTGTGACATATGGAGGCAAATCGATTTCGTCAAAGCTGAAGATTGGTCTTGGGACATCACGACCGTGAAGAGTCATCCGATTGTCAGCCCTAAATTTATCAATCTCTTCCTGGGAACGGCTGATAACAGTGGGATGTTCTTTGTAGAACACCTTTTCGAAACGAGGGAGGGAGGCGATGTCCCACCTAGGAGGCTTGAGGTCATCAAGGCTTGAATCCCGAGTACGGCGATTCGGGGGGCCACCCCATCTAGGACATGTCTAAACCAAAGCAAACAAACCTTCGAATAGGCGAACGCGATCTAAAGGGCATTTTGCACAACCTCCAACACAGAAAGTGAAACAGCCAAGGTTTAAAACAAGGCGATTAAAAATCGTAGTTTAGACATCCTATCAAACAAAGTTTAAATGTGATTTCTTATCAAAATAACGCTAGCCCATTGTTTTTAAAAGCAGTCATAAGTTCATTAAAATTGGGTTAGCAACATTGTTTTGAATCAATAAAATTTTAAACTAATTGCTGCCGTTATTTTCTATCTCCGTTCAGATGTATGATTACATTTATGTAATTTTAAAAATATATGTGCTAGTTTCTGAAAATAATTGTACTTTTAGCTTTGACAATTTACCTCCCGCTGTTTTGCATGCACCGAAATTGAAACATAACTTTTCAATAATGACGAAAGTTTTGGTTTTCTTGTCTTTTTTTAAATTGCATATTTGACATTTTAGCTCTGACTTTAATCACGGAAATCACAGTTGTACCCATGTATAGTTGCATGTAGGCATAATCGTTATGCAATAACTAAATTTATTCAATTTATCCCCTTGATAATAGAATTGTCGAAATGTTTTTTCTAATCTGTACGTCTGATTGCTATAAATATTATCTTAGTTCTAACTCTCGCAACTGAAAATTCGGCTTACAAAATTATGTTAGAAAGCCGGTTATTTGTTATGAAAATTAGGGCATGAAAGAAATCTCTAATGAGGTGGAAAAGTTAAAAGCACGACCAAACGTTCCTTATTGAAAAAATGTCAATCACCCAAGATATGTTAGAGGGTGTGCATCATTCTTATTACGACAAAAAATTACTTTTAAATTGTGTCTTCGCTTCATTTGACTTAGAGTACGAATTTTCGTTCCTATTCATCTTTTATCTGCATTTTAACATTTGATTTGTCACAAATGCAACTTATAATTTGACTGCGGAAATTTCGGTGCACTAGAGGATTTTTTTCCTTTTATTTGTTACATTTGGTTAGATTCCACTATAAATTTTTGCAACTTTTTCTGTCTAAACTCTTAGACATGCATCATCGAATTATTCATTCACATTTTTGTTTAGTTTTCAGTCTTTTATATTTGAGTTCGACCTTCAAAGTTTTGTTGGCAGTTCTTGGCTAGGAATTTATTTGCTTTTATGAATAACTTTAAGGATCAGTTTACCGCTCCTATATATCCGAAGTTATTGCGGATAGAGTCAATGTCGGTTTTTTCGTGATCGAATTGAGATGTCTTTTAGAAGAAAAACAATGTCTGGGATTTTAGCGTGGATATTAACGTGGATAGTTGCTAAATATTAAATCTCTAAAACCTAGCTGTAACCTATAATATTATTTTTTTACGTTTGCGACAGGTTGATTCTGCAATTTGTTACCAGATATTGGTCTCAGAATATCAATCCTCAAAACATATTCCGTCTTTAAAGTTGCCCTGAATATTTATCAGCAAATGTTCTGGTAATGCTTGATGGCAGCTTAGGTCTGTGTAAACGAGTTTCTTATGCGTCGTCTCTAAAGGTCAGATATATTCCGTACTATTTTAACCTATTCCAGTAAAGTCGTCATAATTCAAGCGACTATAAATTGAGGTTTTTTTTCAACTTTAAACGTATATCGTTTGACATTCGTTATTTACGATAAAACGTAGGTGCTAAAATACATTTCAGATTGTTTTTTACTCTTAAATTATTTTTATTGCGTGTCCAATCGTCGTCCTGAATTTTCGTGAAAAGTTTTTATGTAGACTTAAACGAGAAATGACGAGTTTATACTTAGGAATTTATGGGAATACTTTTTGATGGTTCCTTTGGATTTACTTTGCCCGTAAAGTAAAAATGTCTTTAATATGAATTATTAAAAGTGTTGCAAGCGATACAGATGCACAAAAATGTTCTGTAGAATTTTAAACCTGTTATTTTCTACTGCATTAAATTCAAAAATCAGTCCTGTGGGATTATTTTAAGTAGAAAAACACTGGACTGCTCTTAATAAACCTTTTAGATGAGTGTAAATTGCACGATTCCAAGAAATTCGAATTGCAAATTCTGATCCCAAAATGAAAAGTGGTCTATATTAATGCTGGCAATGTCAAATGGAGCACATCAGTTGCGTAAAATGTAAACTTTTAAATAATGGTTTTAATCTTAACAGTCGTTGATATGGTAAGTCAATGTGTTCTAAATCTATTAGATAATTTATTTAATTTGCTAAAAATTCTCAATTTTATTATTGTTTTTTTCAGTGTTTGACTAATGAAAGACAAGAATTTACAAGCAACATAATATGCAATTGAACTTCTCTCAGCTTGGCCCAATTTCCTGAAGAGAAGACTTCAGATGGAGTCATTTTAGTTAGATTACTCCTTATATATTTTTTAAACTTGCATTCGAGACAGCGACAAGTGGGCTTTAGCAATGGTTACATGTATCTTACAGAAAGTAAGCAGCTGCATTATGTATCACTTTTCTGGTTTAACGCCAAATTGTTTTTTAAACATACTAAATGTGAACACGTTTATATTGTTGATGTGCAAAACTGCACAAAGGAATCCCTACTTTTTATGTTTTCGAGAGTAGGAAGCACGTCAATTTTCTCTCTTATTTAAAACTCTCTAAACTATTTTTTTAATATGCTTGGTTGGCCTGTTTTTTTGTTGAAGACACTCTGGCTAGTGTTTTTTTTTTCACTTTGCTGCCACCACCTTGAACTCCTCACCAAAAGCAGTTTATTCTTTTTTTTTGTTGTATATGTTTATTGTATGCCATTTTCAGTTTACTATACTTATTGTCA
This sequence comes from Mesocestoides corti, assembly GCA_900604375.1. Lineage (NCBI taxonomy): Eukaryota > Metazoa > Platyhelminthes > Cestoda > Cyclophyllidea > Mesocestoididae > Mesocestoides > Mesocestoides corti. Next base: position 63,893 of record UXSR01000001.1, read on the forward strand.
TTATATTCGTTATTCAGTACAACCTGCAATAATGTATACAGGTCCGAATTGACTTTGATGTCCCTTAAGTACGCCAGTAATAAATATTTAAGCGGAATAATGAGAACTGTTGACTCTGCGGCTTCGTGGTTTTAGGAAACAGCTATGAGCTGACAAGTTCCGCGGTAAATGAAGGCTTAAAACCATTTTGATTTTTCACTGCCCGTGCACTTTTCAGTAGTTTGTGTGGGGCTTGAAAATGACATTGTACAAATCCTAAGTAAAATTCAGTCATAATAAGAATTATAAAAAAATTTCTTCAAACAATATTTTTTTTTAAATACATGTTTTTATTCGCATGGTGTAATGTTATTTATGAAAAAGGTGAGAGGAAAATATTCAGAAAGGAACAATTAAACCCTGTGAAATAAAAAAGCTTATCTGATTCTGTAATAAACTACAGGCATGCCTATATCCTATCTGTAGTAGTAGCAGTACTAGACATAAATTGTGAATCACAAAAAATATGCATAGACCTAGAAGCACTTAGAATGAACAAAGTCAATTATTCTGTTAGTCTTAAATCATGAATATTGACGGTACTTAAATGGCGTAGGTTTTTCTTGCTTTTCTTTAGCATTTAATGCATTTTTCTCTTAAAAACAGAGAGTGGAATTAATACTTTTGCGGTTGAATGCAGTCTTTTACATATCTAAGTGTTAAATGGAGAATTGACTAGTTTCGATCACTCCAATTCAGCGCAGGAAACTTCTTTTGTAAGAAGCTATGATTACTAGAGCTTTCATCAGAAACTAGTGTAATGGCGCACGATTTTAAGTCAAAAAACAATTAAGTAAAGAGGGATATAAATTGTCACATGGGAAGAACGCTGAACATATAATGGGATCCCAACCTTAATATTGTTGACGTAAAGGGGCATTTAATGTAGCTATTCGGACAATGCGTAAAGTACTCGGATCATTCAAAATCGTTCATAGTTTTTTGTAAGTATTTTTTTCATCTAGAAAGATCATGTTTCGGAAAAAAATTAACTGGTTTTTAATAAAAATGTGCCGGCTACATATTGACAAAATACGGCAGACGATGAGAGTTATACTAAGTATTTTTTAAACTATAATTAAGTGAGCTGATGCTCTTTTAAAGTATTTATGCAAATGGTCTTCTATGCTTGGTCGGCCGTGTACTTAGCTAATGCAAATCTAGTACTACTTTGTTATTTTAGTTGCAATTTTTAAGTATTTTTATTTATTAGGTGGGTCCAATTGCATCCAGCAGCTCCTTTTTGTACTAGTCACAAAATTAGATTAGTAACTAAAATATTTTCATCAAATTTGTCAAATAACTGACCATATTAATACGACGTTTGCCTAAGTGAGTTAAGAAGTGTATATACGTGTCTAAATAAACGTTGTTTGGTCTTTTTTGGTTTTCTACTTTTGAAGCAATAGCGAAATAATGTGCAAACCTTATGGAACATTTTTTAGTAATTCGGGTATGATAAAATCAATTTTAAATAACATCTAGTTTTATCAAAAGAGTTGTTAATGATGCTCCTTCTATTCCAGTTGTTATCTAGCCTACTTTAGTAGTGTTGGATCCTCACTGGCCTGTTCTGTAAGTACGCATGTCAAAACGAGGTGCGGATAAGCCACTAGACTATAATAACTGGGACGCACCAGATGTCCCTGATAAAGCTGATGTTTTTGAAAAAGCAGACGAAGCTACAATAAGAGCTCGTAACATCATTGTTGCACGGAGGAAGTCTGCTCAGCTCGTCACACAAACCAAACGGGGTCTTTTCAAATCTCTCGATGTATTTGGCGGATATAAAGACACCACTACGGCTACTCCTGTTATTTCATCTTCAAAGACAGAAACAAAGGATGATAACTATTTATCAAAATTAGCGATCTTAAATAAAGAAGTGTCTGCGTGGATTTCTAAACATGTTTCAGAGGATCCATACTGCATCCTAACTCCCATTTTTAATGATTACGCCAAGCATCTTGCTTCGATTGAATCATCGACAAATACGTCCCCGCCGTCGGAACCTGATGCACAATCAAACACTACTGTATCTGAAAATAAATCGGCATCCGTACCTGCTCCTTCATCTTTAAAGCCGGCAGCATCTAATGGATTCAACTTTAGCTTTCAGCCCACGTCCTCCTCCGGGTCTTCGGAGGCTCCCAAACCTGTATTCTCATTTGGGCTGGCAACTTCAAGCCTTACTACTAGCCAATCATCTGCAACCCCGATATTCTCTTTTAATCCCACGTCACTTAAAACAGACGACTCAAAACTTATTCCGAGTGAACCAGGTACATATTCTGTTCATGTTTGCTTGCAATTTTCAGAATTTGCCTTACCCTAAGCTGACGTACCATTTTTTAGCTGATAACGAAGAATACGTTCCGCCGAAACCCGAAGTAAAAGAAATAAAGGAGGAAGGTTCCGTATTTACAATTAGGTACATTGTATCCCTGTTTAAATACATTGTTCTTCGGCATCCTTTCTCTTGAAGCATCTTTTCTCAAAATTAGGTGTAAGTTGTTCTACAAGAAATCAGATCAATGGACTGAAAGGGGATTGGGAAATCTTCATATAATTCCATCTGGTGACGACAAATTTCAGCTTCTTGTTCGTGCTGATACCAACTTGGGTAAGTTTATTTCATTGTCGATTTACGTTATTACAGTTATTACGTGATTACGTTGCTATAGTTATTACGTGACTGTCACATAATGTATTTGGGATATTTTTGTCCCCCGAATTGGCGAGGGGTAATCGAGCCATGCTTTATCCTTCACTATTTTTCTCCTTGGCTTGAAGTAGTCGTACCTTAGTATACCTTTCCACCTGCGATATGAAACAGCAAATGAAAGCACATGGATTGTTCGTTTGGATGTTTACTATATGTGGTCGTATTAACTCAAGGATACATACATTTAATCATTAAATGTTCGGATTCTGTACATAACAAAGACTTGAACCTTTTTATAGTGTGTTCATATTGAGTTATCAGAAACCCTTATGGGGTTGTCGGGGACATGGTCGCCCGCAAGTTCCGTTCTCACAGTCGACCCTTGAGGATATAAAAACTACCATTTTTATACCATCTTTCATGTGTGCAGGAAATATTCTTTTGAATATCATGGTGACGAAGGACATCCCGATGCAACTGCAAAAAAACAACATCACCTTCGCTTGCGTTCCTTCACCCCCACTGCCTGGTGCTTCACAGAACGACGAAGCTACCTCATCTCCCCGTCCTGTACCAATGCTCATTCGCGTAAAAAATGATGAAGCTGCCGAAAATCTTTTGTCTGAAATCGAAAAGCATCGGGGCAAGAAGTCTGATTAACTGCGTCGGCAAACATCACTGTACTTGTACCAACCTTTATGCGTGAAGAGTTTACTTTGCTAACCGTGTGATTGGTCTTCAAACTGATTTTTTTTGTAATCATGTTGGGTTTAAATTTAAATCATTTTGCCCATAAATTAACTCGTAATTTTAGAGCTTATGACTGTGGTATTTTAACACCAGTTAGTGTTGTTGCAACACTGACTCAAATCAGGATGCTGTCCACCAATTCACCACGAGGATGCAATCTTTTTTGTCAGGTGCTTTGTGAATCGGCTTTAAAAATTTTAAGCATGCGCTAATGGAAATGACTGCCGCCTCGTTAGAAGTCCTTTTAGACCAACTCATCTTAAGGTGTGCGGTGTTAAGGGATTTGATTTTACTGACTGCGCAAATTCAAAACATCGATCAATATTCAGCGTTGACGTAGTGAAACACGCCATTGCATGTAAGCAACCTACTTCTCTTTGCATGTAAAATTAGCTAACCTCACCATGAGTGCATTTTATACAGTCCTTCAAACTTTCGATACAGATTGTACTTAAGTAAAATCGACAGGTGTCTAGCGCCACTTCCAAAATATTGCATTTTGGCTAGGCAAGTTATTCCTATTCTCGTAGCTCAATAACGTTAGTCGTTTTATCCCGGTTTACTGGTAATCTACACAATGGTGTGTCAATCTTTACTTGAATTGCACTCTAGCCTCGGCCGAGCTGTCTTCAAGTAGCCATTTAGATAACAAGTCTATTTTTCTTACTCATGCGGTGAGATGGAAAAATGGGCAAAAACTATGCACCCTTGGTTTCTTTGTGCTGTTTGGTCCAGGAGGCACTCAAATACCAGATTTGGCAATATTTTTTTACGCTTTGGAAGTGACTAAGTGTAAATATGCCAGAGAAGTCTGTGTATCTAAAACGCCTTGTGACCGGTGACAGAATTCTGCACTACTTGCCTGTGAATAAGCGATACATTCTATGATGTAACGATCCCCTACTATCTGGGGAAAGTTAAACATTCAAAGACTAGCTCCAAAAGTGTAGCATCTAAATTTCAATCATTTTAAGATGTCATCACTGAAAATGGTTCGACAAATGTCATCGCTCGTTTAGTGCATTGATGACTTGAAGCGCTGGGGGCTTGCAATTTGGTTATGTTGTAATGGAATAAAAGAGCCCGCTGACCATTTGACAATGCGCATAGAATGCTGAGTGGTTTAAGTTCCCATAATTGCTCCTAAGACTAGAGTATTGGTTGTATTTCCTACTCATTCCCGACATAACTTGTAGCCGAAAATCGGGGTTGAGCCGAGCAAAATAATTCTGTTAGGGGCATTTAATTACTGATGAGATGGTTGTTATCGTATTGCATCAGGCCAATACGTGGAAGGACCTGTTTTACAAATTATCAATCCCGAAACGTAAACACGTCACCCACTGTAGTGATTGCCTTTGTAACCGTCACCCTCATATCCCAGCTCAGAAGACGATTGTGTGGGTTTTTTCATATTTTGAATTTGGAAAATAAATTCTGCCTACCATCTACCAAAGGAGTGTTGCTATTCAAAATGTGTAGAGCTGCTGTATTCCTCCATATAGGTTGGAATTTTGTTTAGCTGACTATCCGCTATCACAGTGCGCCAAGCAAGTGCTCGCACTTTGAGTACACTCGCTTTCATCTGGTATATCTTGCAAATACCTCGTGCCATTTACCAGTTTTAGTCATGGCGATCGAGCTAGAACACGTATTTGGAAATGAGGCCGTGATGTTAATCACACGACAACAACTGTTGTAACATGTCTATGAGATATGAACAAGTACACCAAAGAATGACTGAATGGTTTGTGAGTTATGGAAAAGTGCTGTGGATTAAAACTAGCTTTTGACGTGGAATTCGTAGAATTTACTCATGAGAACTCTGAACTAGCTTCAGGTTCCTCGTTTTGCTTATGTTTTAATGGCGTCAGATACAGTAGTCGTCATCAGTGATTCAAATTGTCAACTAACAAGGACAAAAACGTGCGAACTCTAGAATACTTTTCTCTAAAGGTGATTCCAAGGCCATTTGATGCTTCTGAGGCAGCCATGACAACCAACGACGGCCTTATTTTATTGGCTACAAATAAAAGTCTCATTATAAAATTTGTCATCTTTCATTTTTCTTATTGTACTTAAAAACAATAATTGGCTTAACTTTCGGTTACTTTAGAGCCCAACGGATTAGCACTGATCGAAACACACTCCACTTCGTGGTATTTAAATGCGATGCCTTATTTAACTAGTTTTTTGTCTTTCATAGTTCTTCGGAAACAGCTGACTGTGCATGACCGACGCGAAGCCTCTACCTCGCAGTGAAGAGGAGTTGCAGGAGGCTAGGATCCAGAGGGCCAACAAACTGGCCCGGTACTTCCGTATCCTGCCCTGCCCCTTCACGCAGCAGGTTAGATCTCAGTGTCTAGGGGTTACCGAGGTTGTACATTATGTCTAGACGGGCAAAATTTGGGCAAGTCTGTATGACTTTGGCCCATTTTCAAATTACCGTAGCCTTATTTCATGAAAGTGCCCTCCAAAAGTTCGTTAAAATGTATCTATTCTTTGGCACTCCCCTGTGGGCTCAAAGCCAACGTACTTATTCCGTTGCTGAAATATCTGACGGTTTAAGCAGAAGTTGCCATTTTATCGTGACTTTGCCCGGGACTTGATCACATGCTATTAATTTTCATCCGATCTACAGAAGTGGCTCCTCTGGAATTGTAAATATTTCGTTTTATCAAGATTGGTACGATCCGACCAAATGTGTAAACAAGTCGAAGTAGAGCAAAATAATTTACACTATGCGTGTGTACAAAACTCTTAGACCAATGCCCTTCTTCTTATCAGTAGCTATGATGTGGAAATCGCACTCTCATTGGAGCGTAATCAAATGACACTTAACGGTCTTCACTGTTTTATATAAGAAATTTTGCTATCATTATTGGCTCACTCATAAATACGAAGGTAAACTACATCATTCTGGCAATTAAGTTCAACTCTACGTAATCGGTGGTGATGGATCTTTGGACTAGAATAGGACCCAGATATAAAAATAACTGCGGATGGAAACACAATTAGAAAACCAGTTTTCCCCTGGATTGACATCAGACTACAAATATTCGCCTGGGAAAAAATTGAACAAGAACAGCGTGTTATGGAAGTATTTGGAAACAAGCCCTTCAGCAGAATAACTCAATTAACGGTTCACCTAACTATCTGTAAGGTATAAATAACATCCCTGCTGAGTAGGAATCGTCACTCAAAAAAATCTGGTAATACCCAGCATGGGTAGCGTGTAATTCCTCTGAAGTCGGTGGATTGAACGGAAGGCATGAACTTCAAAGGATCCTATTTTTATTTGAGTCACGATAAAATAAACATAAAAGAATGCACCATTGGAGTGAATTACTTACCAACACTGCTGTGGGGGTTATTCCTGAGATGATTGAAAGAAACATTGCTGGTATTTCATCATAAACCTAGGAGATGAACACCTAGCAGTAGTAAAACGATGTGAAATGTGTAACATCAATGTCTAGCTGCATTTGAATTGCGAACTGAGCTATGTACCGAATCGTGTATGATAAGTGTCGATCGGAAAGGCATATATATGGTTTCATGGATGATTAATGAGTGTTGCTGCATATTTAAGGCGAGAATCTTAAAATGCTGCATTCCTGTGGGAAGATTTGTCATTAAACGATGTGCCCGTCGCTGATGAAGTGAGGACTAGCTCTCGTAGGCAGTTTGATCCTCTAAGTTTGTGATGTCTGTTTTGTAACGCCTATTGTAGGAAATAATTCATTGTAACTTGTTCTAGAATAATATTCAACCTCTGTTTTAACCCACCAGAATCCGATTGACAACGCGTGGATCGAGGTGGGCTTAAGTAAACTCAAAGTGTATACTACGTGACCATGTATTGCTACGTCTAGCATAAATTTATATATTCCGAGTTTGACCCGACTTACGCACGATGACGCGGTTAACAAAGCTACAGTCGAGTGCGACGTGTTGTCACCTTTTACGAGCATCGGAAAAACCCAATTTGAGCTACAGCTGTTTGATGATGGTAAAATGTGTTGTACCCGTACTAGTGTACAGAAAACTGTCCCAATCTTCCAGATCATTGCTGTCATAAGCATTCCTTAACTACGGCATGTAAACAAAGGCGCAATACGGAGGTAGGCGTAGGGAAATGAATGTACTCCTGAACTGTGGCTCTGGTTCTTTTACTTTTATGCATGTTTAGTTCTGAGTGAAGTAAGCCGAGCAAACTTACGTCCACACTTTGATAAACGTACTTTCATGCATTAAGTAATAGTTCTGTATTTGCCATTCTTCTCATCGCCACAACCTAGGTTTTCTGCTATGCGGCTTGTCTTTTAAAATGGTTCAAAGTCGAGCAAGCGCGCATGGAGCTACTAGCTCAAACACTCGAAGCCCAGAAACAGCTGGCTGCTCAAAACGCCCCTGGAAACGAAGATGCTGAGGAAGAGGAGGAGGGGGACGAGGAAGAGGGGGAGGAGGATGTCCAGGCACTCTCTGAACATCAATCACTGGCAGATGGTCCACCTGCTGACTCAGCTGACCCTGTTGCCCAGTCCACTGTTGAACCCGAAGTGCAAGATGAAGCAAATGAGGAATCAATGGAAGCCTACAATGGAGAAGAGGAAGGGGAAGACGAGGAGGAGGACGAAGAAGATGAGGAGGAGAAGGGAGAGGAGATGGAAGAACCAGCACAGCAAGCTGATACGGTAGGGGTTTTCTTCGATCTTTTCTATTTAAACATCCTCGAAAACTCACGAATTCTAATCATTAGCTGTATGACTTAATTTTTGCGCATTTTTACACAAATTTATTTAATATAAAAAAGAAAAAACAAAGAACTTAATCTGGGGCATATTGGTTCTCGTTTTCTATGACTTTCCTCCATCCGACCTACCTGTTTCCTTGTTCAGTAAATGGCTTTTTCTGATTAAGTTCTTTACTCTGTTTGTTCAACTGTCAACTGTAGCGTTGTGCAGTCACCGTCAGACCAGTTTCCAAGAATTCGTAATAAAGTACACCCTTGCTGTCCCACCAGATACACAGGAGAACCTTGTTCAAGTTGATGTCCCGTTTTGGCGTCCATGTACTGCTGGATTGTCCGGGATCTACCCACGACCTTTTACGTTCGGGATTCTCGTGCAAAATATACCTTTCATCATCCGTCACAATTGTCCACAAAAAGACCTTTTTTTGCCGCTGGGCAGGCAGTGAAAGGCATGTGTTCATACGTTGACCTAGGTTGTGTTTGGCCAACACATGTGGCGATACCCAACTTCCAAGTTTTTGAATTTTTCCCATTTGCTTGTGCAAACGCTAGGAAATAGGTGTTTGTGTGACTCCTAATTGAACAACAAGATCTTGAAGTCTTCATCCAGTAGAGCTTGCAATTCCGCATCTTCAAACCTTCAAGGCTGGTGTCCGGAGCGCGGTTGGTCACTAGAATCGAAATCACCACCTCTAAAACGTTTGCAACAACAACCACACTTTCATAAGACACAACTTCGGCACCAGGAACACTGCAAATTGATTACTTTGCTTTATAAGCGTAAGATTTCTTTGTTGGAATTGGTATAAAATGCAGTGCCATCGAATGTGCTGTTTATCAGTTGCAATCGTAAGCTCTGCTATTAGAATAAGTTGTGTAGATCACATTGACTTGTCGTTCTGTGTTCTGAAACCTAGCGTCCAATGCTTTCAAAGCCAAAATGGACCACCAAAATGTCTATATTTTAAATAAGATTGTAAGCTCGATGAAGAAAACATGTGACAATTAAGTCACGCCTAATAAATACGGCCTTAACTCACGTGATTGTATCTTTTTAAACTACTTGCTTTTTAGTTTTGCAAAGTTAGTTACTTTATTTAGAGCCTAGGATATTCACTTTTGAAAATACCTACAGAACAGACGCATTAAAACTGGAAGTTAAAAATGGTTATTCCTATAAACTTCATGGTTGTAAAAGGGGTCAAAACTTTAACTAGGTTATATGTTATGAATTACGCATAGAATGTGGTCGGACTTTTGACTAATGACATTAATGCAACCCCTTAATTTCTTTCAATGAACTTGTTCAAAGTCATTGACACTTTATGGAATATCCTGTGCTATGATGATTGCAAGAAACGTCTAAGTTATCGTTGGGTACTTACTGGCTATAAATTAATAAAGCATAACTATTTGCCATTATATTGGCTTCTAAAATACTGAAATGGTATCCGTTTGAGTAGCTTATGGGTTATTGAAACAAGCGTTTACCCTCTGGTAATCATTTTAAAAATAGAGTTTGATATCTTGGTTGCAAACACTGGCAGGTAACTGGTGTAATTTCACACGCTGAATCAAGTGATTGTATGGAGTTGAAGGCTATCACGTGTATTCCATTCATTAGGTTTAATGGCATTTTGGCAGCATAAATATTTTAATCGTAGACATAAAAATTTGATAGTCTCGAATTTCCAAGTCCTGCGTAATTCATTTTCTGCTAAACAATTATTTGTCTTTTAATTTGATGCAATGCGTTTCTTAGCATTGGCGCTAGGTTAGCTAAGATCTTACCTAAACTACTACAACTCGATTTTGTATCTCTCTGCATGGGGTTCATGCATAGACAGGCCCCTGGTTCGATATCACTAGTTTCCCAAGATTCTCTGCTAAATTCTCCTGAAAACTTCGGTGGATTTCTTGGGCACCCTCGTACCGAATACTCTGAGCCTTGGTTATTTAGAGCAGAAAGACTATAGGCCCTTTTACTCTAATCCCATTAATTGGAAAGAAATCACATCTTCTTTTTTTAGTTAGTCGGAATGCAGTTATGAATAGAGTTCATTTCATGTTGGTTCAGTTCATTTGAAATGTACTAATCGTCCGAAGTATTTGAACGCCTAGAGTAGGCTGTTTTCGTTTTGTTAAAAACTAGAAACCACGAAATTAAATATATCCAGTAGCATTTTATGTCATAAGTGCATCACACAATCTAGGTGCAAATTCAGTCGGCAAATGGGATGAATACCTTTACAAATAATCGGTTCAATAGTACCAAAACAAAAATGCTGACACTAAACACAATACGCGCCATCTTCTGTGGGATCGTGCGACGGATATGAGGTCGATAGGAAGCTGACCATGCTGAAGTAGAAAAAAAATCGATTCGCAATAACTGACTTTTATTTGAAGTGGACACTTTTCGGGATCTTAGGTAAAGTTTACTTCAGCTAACGTGAACGCAACCGTGCAAGCTACCAAAGTAATTCGGTGGAGGAAATTGAGTTTACGCTGTAATCATAGTATGGTTCGCTTGGTGTTCATGTTCGGGATTCATCCTTCCCAAAACTACAATTTTTTTCAATCGCGTTTATGCACACCAACTTTTGTATTCACATCAGCCGCCACCTCTCTATTGGTCAATTCGTCTTTGAGTGGAATATTCGCTTTCCTTACACTAAGGTCCGTCCGCACCATAAGTGGACGCGTCTGAAAGCCCTCTCGGCCATTGGCTGAGACAGTATAGCACTCTGCACGAGGCTTGTCGTGTCCTGTCCTACTGGAGGTGGTGCTGACTCACACGTGCTTTGTCTCGTGCTCGTGCATGGGTAGCCATTGGCGTGGTACACATGGGTCTTCGGCCATTTACTCTCGGGGCCTTGCATCTGCGTACCTGTAAACAATTACGGTTCTGACTTCAAGTTATTTCAATTCACCATGCCATTAAGTCGTGCATAAGCTGCCATCAATTAACGGGCATGAATACCGACAGAAGCATTCAGAATGGTAGTTAGATTACACGGAACCTTGGTCAATCATCGAAAAGGGAACAGGATCTGTTTCAAAGTTGACAACACAATGGTTCGCGGGAAAAACAAACTAACCTCCATTCTACACCGTATTAGGGCCGGCAATAAAATTACTTTGATAGAATGCAGATTTTGTCGTATCGAAACAGATTTATGATGTAGTCTCAGATAGCGACCTCCGTTCATCCACTTTGCATCACTTTTACCCACTTCCACGTGCATGGTTCGTCTCAAAATATTTTCCTTTGGTGTCACTCATTTACTCGCAGATATACTCCATTCTAGTGACACCAATCCTATTGCAAAGTTATTGTCAGGAGGTTGGATTGGCTTTTTTCACCTTGTTAAATAATCAAAGACGCCAGTCATCGAGTTCAAGCATAATTTGGAATGGTAATTAGACTCAACATAATTTACTCTAAAGACAGGGGCACCACTAGTTACAGAGATTGAATGCGGACGATTTGTAGACTGTGGCTGTGGAAATTCTCTTTAGTAATTTGTGAGGCAGGCAGTAACCTACATTTGTGTACAGGCTCCTTAAACCAATCTTTGAACTTAGAACCTTCTTCGTCATTAATTTAATATTAAAAAGTGGTGTTTTAACAAACATTAGATAGTTTCTGTGTAACAGCAACACTTATCCTTTGGAGTAATTTTTCATTGTTCTTCTTATGGAGGAAAGAAAAATTTAACTGGGGCTGCACATGATCGCGAAATAATTAAGCAAAATATCGATTACATTCCTAACCCTTGAGGATACTGGTTGTGGGCACTCACAGCTCTGATGGCATTTAATTTCGGAGGTTTCTTGCACTGACGAAATTCACATTTTTGACTTGTCTGGACCCGTTGACCGAAGTATTTACTAGGTGGCAATCTCCGTCGAAGTCAGGTGCGTGGGAATTTGAATGTAATGTGTGGATCTGCTGAGACTCACTGATAAGCGAGCGATGTACATTTTGGTCTGGAACTTGAATTCCAGCCCTTCACGCAGCCTAATTTGTCCACATAGGTCTATAATGATGTAATAATTTGTGGGAAAAGCACCAACATCTCAGACTCTAAACATGGAAGAAGAATCCCGACGTTGAAGTAAGATAAGGGCTGTTTTTTGCTGCATTTGCAGGATCCTCTTACACCCGCCCTGACAAAACCGTGCGTTCTTCGGATTCCTTTCGCCGACACGACGGAAAAACGTCTGGCCTACAATCTCGCGTTTTCTGCAATGAAGTGTACGTTCCATACAGCTCACATTAATTCAGAAATCAATGACAGCCACAATGAAGTCCTTGCTAAAACTTGATTAAATTTTTTAAAGACAGAACACATGTGAGTAACTCACTTGGCAACGCAGGCAATACTGATAATGAGGTTACCGGAGCAAAAACAGTAGTAATTGTTCCTGCTAAAACTCTGTTTATTTCGTTTCTCTTGGTAAGGCGTCACACAAAACCCCTAGAACAGGTTGCATATCAAAGCACGCTTTCGAAGGAAACATTTCGGTTGTGTGTGCTCTCAGAATTCAGTTCATGTAGTCAGATCTAATTGACACCTGAGAACGAACCCAGGCCGGTTTTTTAACCCATGACCTTCTCAAAAAAACTGTTTTTCGGCTTACTCAGAAGCACAACAGTCAGTCAAACGCAGGTGGACTTTGCGTTCTTCCTAATTGTTGGACAACGCTCATAATGTCTAGTGCGTGGCCTGAACACACAAGTACGATTTTAGAAACCTTGTTTGACCTCTTAGGACAAGACCCGTGAAATCGGTTTACCAAGCATTGTAACTTGACAATCATGAAGGACAGTTTACTCAAGTTTTTGTCAAGTGGTCCTAAGGACAACTGGAAGTTCGTTACAAAATCCCTTAAGGCAGTACAGTCAGTTGTTTTCCAAACGAGCTGAATGATGTCATTTTGGACGATACTCGAGTTTGTCAGTCTAATAATTTGTCCAAGTCATAGATCCGCACCTAGTTTACATTAAAAGCAGAAAGTTTATTGAGTATGGTCCAAGGATTTTATGAGAACAAGGGAAGCGTGAAATTATCAAGTAAACTGTGAATACTAGGTAGAATTCCCCTTTTCCCCACCTCAGACGTCAGTATTCTGGAGAGGATCTTGGATGAAGTTGGCTTCTACGGTGAATATCCCGACCTCCGTGAGGAGGAATATCTGGTGCTTGTAACCCTCTACGACTACACCGCCCGTAGTTATCAACTCCGAACCAAAACTGAGGCTGATACCGAAGTTCTGGCTCCAGATGAGAATGAACCAAGACCCGCAAAACTGGCCGGGCGCATGTTTCTTCATCCTCCTACGTCAGAGTTTTTCCAGGTGCACTTGTTGACTTCATGAGTACCCGTTTTCTTTCAATTAGGCTACTTATTTTATTTTGCGTCTTAATTTATCGTTGTGCAATAACTCACGAAGAAATACAGACGCAACTACTCATTTCATTTGCCGCCATATCTTAGTTTCAACCTAGCGCATTTTGATTTAAGACGCAGTTATGTAAACGTCAAAGTTTCGTACTTTCTACCTTGCATAATATGACCCTTTGAAATTGTGTGGAATAGCCGTTCAAATGACCGATAACCAAACTACATTTGAATGAGCTTTATAAAGTAAAAATACTTTTAAGAATGCATCCACACGTAGCTTCATTAAAGTGGCAAATTACGAATAACAGAAGTGATCGATTTCGTAGAGTTGCAACAGGCATCAATGAAGCCCCGGCTAAAGCAGCGAATTTCATAACAGTCATTTCACATGAACATGATCATTGGTTGAGTTCGTAGAAGAACGCAGACATACTTTTGGTCTCCTTAGTAGACACAAGTGGTCCAAAACGCTTGCACAAACTGTACTTGTTTCTCCATTCTAGGCAGTAGAAAAAGCGGTCATCGAAATGTCGGTGCATTTTGCAGCATCGGTGGCAAGGATTCGAGTAAAGGAACAAGTCGGCTCCTTGCGTCTTCTTCTACCTGAAGATTGGCGTAAAGCGGAGAACTTGGCCGAGAACATGCCATTTTACGCGTGGTACAACCAACTGCTGGGAAAGTAAGTTCGTGAGGCTCTGACGTCTTACGCCAGACCCCACAGTTTGTTAAAGGCCCGGCACGTGATCTTCGCTGCGGTGAATCGGCCAACTACCCGGGAAGATCAAAAACCGGAGATCATGGAGACCCAACCTAGATGTACCGTGTGTGTGCCCGTTAAATTCATTGACCAAAACAGTTTGGGTGAACTTGTAGACGGACTAATGCATCCACAGCTTTGAATGAACAAACGGTTCCGCATGACTGACGGGGACGCTGCGAAAAGGGGATTTATGTGGGGGCGGGTGCGGTGACGGAGTTGACGGACGTGAACCAACGCAGTTCACCACAATTTCTAAATAGGCATCTGATGGGTGTTTGGGACGAGCCCAAGCCACCCGAACTTCTAACACTGTGCTCGGCCAAACTGACACTTCTTTTCACATTTGGAAGTTTGTAGTACAAACATAGAGGTGTGGCATCCACCTTACCTTTATCTTTTAGTCTGTCCTCTTGGCCAGCTGAAAGACGAGCATCCTGTGAGTTGTGTAAATTGCGGCGTGTTTTCAGTTGACAACTGAGCGGGTAAAGTGTGTGGAGGACCAGAAAAAATCTTTGATATAATGTTGGGGTGGACTGTAAGGGCAGAAAATCGAATTTTTCATGCTGTGATTGGATATCAATAGTCGTATTAGTAAATCGTATAATCGGACAGTATTAACACAAACTTATAACGAGAACTTTAATGTCAGGAACGTTGAACACACCCTTGTGCTGATGAGATCGCAAATGTCCCAATCGTCATTTAGCACTTTTGAATGTCCGAAAAAACCAAACTACACTTTAATTGGACTCCATCTTCGTGGCCAAAGTCTCTATTGTCAATATGAATGACTCAAATTTTTATATACATACATGCACATTTTCCAACCCGGTAATCACGATGGATCAAGTTCAGGGTTAACGGTTCTTCTTACAACCGGTATAATCCTGTTCACATTTAGCGGGTTTAATAGTAAGTTTGACCAGTTTTGCGATGATTAACCTGGACCTTTTTAAAAGCTAATCACTCACGGTTTCTCGTTAAAGGTCAGAGGTCGTGTTAACTTGGTTGAAGGAGAACAACTTTACCAAAGTAAAGGGTCGCCTTCCCAATCAGACTGAGTACGCAGAAGACGAACACTGCCCCGACGCCTTTGTTTTTAACACTGCCGATCGTGCGGTCATTCTCGAATCCCAAATTGTCCGTGACAGGTTTATGGTGGTTCAAGTGAGCATTCACGATTCTGATTTTAATTTCATCACAAATAACATGCCCTTTATTCAGTATCATTACACACACAGAAGTACACACGATTTAACCATGTATTTTAGCCTGATTGTGCCATTCCGTAATATTGGTTGACATACATGTGATTTTTAGACGTAATAGTTAAATTTTAAAAAATACACGTCTGATTTCTGGTGAGATTAGATCGAACAATGTATCCGTAGTAGATTAGCAGTGCATCAGATTGCAGTTTGCAAAACAACCCAGTTGACTGTTGCTGTATTTCACACAATGCGTGAGGAAACTCGCTTCCAAGTTCTACTTCATGGTTTGGCAAGATTCGATCATTTGAATTTAGGTCCAGAGGGTAATCGGCGAGGTTGAAAAAAAGGTAGTTTGAACCTTCTCCAATTCTAGCCTGCGTCTAATCTGGACATCACCTAGACAGAATGCTCAGAAGAGAACGGTCCGTCGCTTACCACCGACAGATTATATCAAAGGTCCTTTCGTGTTGTAGGACAAAAGCAACCTCTTCGCCCTGCAATGCCTTCTCTCGGTTATCGGTGGAGGAGAAGAGGTGATGATTGTCAATAATCCCAATAGCTGGAATGGAATCCACCTCGAAGGTTTACTCATGAATAAGTTCCCCACCATCACGCCTATTCCCACAATTCGACTTGTTAGACAGCCCAAGGAGAATGAGGACCCCAAGATGATCGTTAGAAGCGGTTGCAAATGTACGTGCTTGTTGTGCGTTACTATGTGGTGCTACAGTTTGATTGGTTAACGATTTTCTGGTGAGTCATCACAACAGGGATGAGGTTGGGATGCAAATCATCGTCTAATTGACTCGGCAATGCACCTACATTTTAGCTCTCCATCAAGAGACACAATCGCCTGAAGCATTGGCTCAAGAAACTAACATTTAATGCTTCATTACTTTTGCCAATTCTAACATTCAATTGCCATTTTTTCAACGTAAAGGCTACTCTGATGGCATCGTTAGTTGCCACTATAGCACGATTCCTGTCTTCAATTCTTCTTCCTGCTTTAACAGGCCCTTAAAACTGTTGTCATGACAACTAGCACACAAAATTGGGGCCAGTAAATTTGCGACCCCACGCTATATCTTCTCACATCATCTCTTAGTAGAGGAAAATCTGACTGCTAAAATGTTAAATTGTAATTCTGCTTTTGATGTGTAATCGGTACCTTTTGGGAAAGGAACCACGCAATGTTAACACACTTATTTTTTCGTGATAGTCATTTTAGAAAACAAACGAACAAGATGGCTGATGATGGTTTTTTTTACCATACACTTTACCTCGCTTACCTGGACCTCATGATCATGCTAGACGCCCAGAGCGCCTAAAAGTGTGTCAATTTTCACACTCATAAATGTTTTGCTGATAAAACTAGATTTTAAGAGAGGCCTTTTACAGCAACCTCAAATAATTTTCAACCCCGATTCGACACCCAGGCTCGCGTAATCAGAGTTCAAGCGAAGCCTCTACAACCCTTTTGTCAAATTATATTAATTTCTACTGGCGAATCTTCTCATGTACTTTCAAGCCCATTCTCGTTAAACGAAGCTCCCTCACTTTATTCTCTTTAAATCCTTTTTAAATGAAGATATTATATTCATACCATAACTGTCCAGCACGTGAAAAAGTAGAACAAGATTCCACGCTGATATTATAAAGGCATTAGGCAAATAAAGCGAACGGTTGGTCATAGTGAATCCATACCAAACTACAATATGAAAGCAGAATTAGCTGTTTGTGGTGATACAGTGTTTTCGCCACAACCTTTCATTGAAAATTAATTTAAGGTGCACATTCTGTGAAGCTATTTTTATGAAGGTGACTTCCCATGATTTCTGTTTGTTTTCTAGCCACCAGACTTATCACGGACGAATTTGTGACTATAAATCCCTCCGCCGACATCTACAAAAACCTACGTCATATTGTCATTGAGGCGGTGGACATGAAGACTGCTGTGGTCAACCCAATTGACTACCTTGACAGCGAAAACGAAGGTTAGTATGCAGCTGATCGATCAGGGTACTGTAATCCTCGTTTAATCTATTTCCAGACAGTTATTCAGCCGATAATAATTCGAAGATTTGAGGCATCAGTCCACCGAAGCCGTATGCTTGGACAAAGTTTTAAAATGTCATAAGACAGTTTGATTCAAAAGACCAAACAATTAAGGCCTCGTTGTGCCAACTTAGGCAAGTTGCTTGAATGCGCAAAAATTATCGCTGGTTCATTTCCAAACTGATAAAATCACCTAAACGCGATTTACAGGTTGATTATTCTCCTTCTCACACTAAAGGGGAACGTTACCAGCAAGGACTCTTGATACGGGCCAAATTAGTTACATTTAGTTGGAAAATCAAGGGACACGGCATTTGGGTTTAGGTACTGATCGAGTCGATACTACTAATTTTCCTAATAATTCATCAAATTGTTACGAGTCACATCGTTATACAGAATCCGATTTTCATATTTGATAAATAAACGATTAAAAAATAAAATTGATTCTAAACGCAATAATTACAGGTGCTGTTCAGTGAATCAGTAAGGTACTCAAAATTGAGTTGGGAAATAAACTACGATAATAGGTGAGCATCAGAATGAGACTTCGTCTAGTAAGATCTTATTTATCGCCGTTATTCCTGCTTATTCAAATGCCAATTAATGCATAAAACAATTGAAAAGTCGCGCTGTCTCCTGCATCTAGACAGTAGCCCTAAATCCACGTCGCTGCTGGAATATAATTGGAACAATGAGTCACCATGATCCAACCAACAAAATTGTGCAAATCTACCTTTCGTCACAGCATTTTTGAGGCAATGTCACAAGCGTTTTGGATATAAAATATACCCAAGTACACCTCATTTTAACACTGCATGTTGGAGTTTAGATCACCGTTTTTGGGATACCTTCAGCTTTTTCTGGATCCCAGATAAGTCAGAGGTATAGTTACATTCCACGTCCTGTCGTAAGAGTGAAATAGCTTAATTTATCGTTCAATTTATCAGAATTGGCGATGCTCAAGGATAACTGGACGCTCAAGGACAATCCACAATACGTCACAAAGAGACTGGAATCGCTGTCAAAGAACATGGCCAACTTAAAACACGCACTAAAATGTAAGTCCGGAATGTTGTACGCATTGTGTCGCGCGTGAAGTCAGCCCTCCGCTTACTGCACCGGTTGTGTAGGCACCGTGAAGTGATCGTGCAGTCTCAATCCTGGACGTTAGTTGTCATTCCCTGTGTGTGTGTGTGTGACAAGTTTGAAATAACGTCGAATCCCAGGAGACAATCATTCTGACCACGTCACCTGCATTCAAAATCATGCGACACGCTATGCAGTTCAGCGTCGAAACGAATGTAAACTGACGCAATTTAAGTAGGTGGCTGGAAATAAACCACAAGTTTGGTTTAAAAATAATCCAGAAAAATTAACAAACAGTCGTTACGGCGGCTAATTACAGTGTGGCCCCTAGAGCTTTAACTTCTCCGTGGTTATACAATATCTCTTGTCATTTTACTGCTTACTTACTTCGAACTGATTCAACTTTAAAACGAGAACTGAGTCATAGTCGTAATCCAATGGGTGTTGAGTTAACCCAAGTGGTGCCCCTCACAAGAGCAAATAGCACATTCGTGTATATGAATCGGCATTGTTATCGCTCATATTAGTAGGCTGGATCGTTTACGTTCCATTATTCATAATTACCTAAAGGATATTTAGCGTTGAAAAATCTCCCGATCTTAGTATTTTTCCATTGGCTAGCTCAATTTAATATAAAAGCCTTTCGAAGGAGCGTGTTAGCCAATCAAAACTCATTGTTGGTTATGCAAATCCTTGGGCGTTTTAGTTAATGGACTCTTTTGAACGTTTTCTACCATCCACTTTGAGGGGACCAGGTCTACCACATACTCTTAACTGAATTATTCTGTGCTATTAAACGCAATCGTTTGAAACATGCATTGTCTGATTTCTGATCCCTCTATTTGTGTGTTTCCAATAAAATGAATAATTGCTTTTTGATGAAAACTGACTCTATATAATGCGAGTAGTTGACTAAATCTTAGTAAATCATTGTGAGACCAACCGTACTAATATCGCAGCCTTGTATACTTATCCAAATTCATGTAACGTCGCAAAAGTTACTGCACACAAAAGAATACCGACAATGTGCGATTTCCACTAATTATTCCAATTACCATATTATTGGTCGTTTAGTCAATCAGGTGCGTACGGTGATCTTCGTCAGTCACTCGGCGGACACCGAAGAGAGCAACGTCATGGTGCAGAAATGCGTGGAGTTTGTTAACCGCGCGCTCCAACGCGAGGCGGAAAGCAACGCGACGCCCTCGCGACCGGTCACTTCGGTCCCGGGGTTTGTCTGTCGCCTGCCCAACCTCCCCTGTCTCCTTGAAGCCGAGGAAAGACTTAAGGAGGGGAACCCTACCATTGTCAATGAAGCACGTTGCATCCGATTCCCACCTTCTAATAAACACAATGGGTTTTTTATTGCCTGTCTGAAGAAGGAGGTTGGTATTGTTAAAATTTGCATTTTATGGGGAGAACTCCTTCACTGTAGTCACCGTCGTAAACCACTGTTGTAATGGCCATGTTTGTTCCAGTGGAACGACATAATAAGTAGGAATTTTAAAAAGCTTAACGAAAATTAAGTAATTGGAAGTAATTCGTAATGAGTATCACAGTAACACAGCTTTTGTTTGAATTTTCATGACCCAATTCTCTTTCACGGTGTTGCATTTTACTCAAAGTTATTTTAATGCGTGTTAGTGCCTTAGAGGTAACCCTGCTGACCTCTGCGCATGAACTCTGACGGTCTTATGTCTACGACTGTTACAAATTCATCTATTATTGCTGCCAATCAGATTAATTTTATCGTAATATCAATCATGAGGATGAGATCCTTCAGATATTCATTGGTTCATTTTGCATTAGGCCTATTTGGTACTGACAAGGTGACACGGCAATCGCGAAGAGATTCCCAATATATGTGGTTTCTTGAGTACCTCAGATTAAACATGATGAGATAAATTTTGACAGTTAATATTATATCTTTTTATTGTGTTCGTAAAAATCTAGAAGTAGTTTGACACTTCCGATTTAGTGCTCCATCAATTAGCAATTACACGACACTGAGATCGTACCAGCAATTTACGTTACCTAAAGGGATGTGAAAAAGTAATTATTAACATCTTTTAAATGAGAAATAGCAGTTTTGTAGTTTCAATTTCGATTAAATAAACGACAGAATCTCGTAAATGGGCCAATCAGATCTCGTAGTTATCCGCCCTATCCGATGTCTTATTTCTTCGTAAAGGAAGCAGCAGGCTCATGTCTGTGTACTTTTTTTCCTTTTCAGACAACTCGACACATTATTAAGTTTGTAAGGTTGTAGTATGTACTTTTGAATGATGCTCTGGCACAAAATCATACACTGGTATTACATAGAGATTGTGTAACACGACCTAATTGAAAGATTTGTTAATTACGAAGCCCCCTTTTCACTCCTTCCAGTTGCTGTTGGTCACACAACCGGAGTTGCCACCTGATGATGAAGAAAAGGGTGCAGCTGTGCCCAAAAAGGCAAAGAAAGCCAAAAAAGGTAAGAACATTTTATTAGGACGAGATAACTGCCCACACCTACTTGATGTGTTGCTGACACGAATTCCTTTATGTGTGTACAATACCCAAGCTAAGTCAAAAGTCCACTGACATCAACTAATTGTGCCATTGTCTGAATTTCAGGAAAGTAAGAAACATCGTCACTATGAGTGTGCGCGTTGTTCAAGAAGAATCTCAAAAGATTTATACAGTTGCTTGTTATAGAATGAAAATACACTTTTCGAAAGAATCTCGCGCCTTTTCAAAGTATAGAGTGGAGCCTGCATTTGCTCACCTGCTTCTTTTCAATTTTTAATAAAAAAATTTTACTAAAATGATTCTACTTTAATGTATTGTAGTCGTCTGTGATTGAGTGTCCCATGGCAGGTGTTTAATGTCGTGTACGCATGTTTTCGCCGTGAATGACCTTGACCCGGCAGATCAAGGAGGATTACAACAAATGGAAGCTGGCGATTGTAGACCTAGAAATGGAGTGACCAGGTGACGCGGAGTGGCTATTGGGGTTACGTAAACAATAACGAAATGCCGATTAGGCTTCCCAACGCAGGCTATCCTTCATTCAAGCGAAATACCGTAGGTTAATGCGTGGATGAACCGCTGCCTTCCAGATGGTATTAACTTCGAGCTTGCAACGATGCCTCATACACATGGTTGACAGCTCGGGCTTACACCACGAAGCAGACCGAATTTTAGACACCAGAGCTTCGAATCGCTTTTGACTATCCCTATAAACTATTTACTGTTACAGAACAGTCGCATTTCATTTAAATCGGATCGCAGTGTTCTTCATGAGGTCATCTACTAAGCAACGTGATACAACCGACAGTTGGCACAGGTTCAATGTATGACAGAAAGAGAATCGAAGGGTTTTTCACTGCGGTTCATGGTTCGTTTAGCCAAATTGTTCTCAATCTCGAGTTTACCTTGCTCGGAGTGAACCCACATCTCTTTTATGTTGAGGGAGCAAATATACCCTATTGTAGCAGAACGGGTGGATCCGATTGGTGCTAAAAGTCCCGTCTTTGCAACTCGGATTCATGATTCCTGCATGCAAATAACAAATTACAGAAACAACGACTTCACGGTATGGTCACATGGGAAAACACAAAAAAGGAAAAGGGTAAGGGTTTATTGTCGCTCTCCTGGGGTTACTTCAAGACCGGGGTGGCGAGGAAAGGGGATGTCCTCGGATCTTGGTGGAGGCATTTTTGAATGTTTGATCCCTTCGTTGGCGGCCGCCTGCTTTGATTCATTCATATATCTTTCCTGTGTTGAGTTTAGAAATGAATGCACAGTAAATCGGCATGAAGTGAGTGGAAGCCAGACAAAATGGTGTGAGATAATATGAATACAGCATGGATGTTGCATTCGAACGGTGGAAGAGGCTAAAGTAGTTCTACTAGACAAACGCCTAATCGCTCAAGAAAACCTCCGTGTACAATAAATTCAAATTCGAACTAAGTAACGCCTATTCGATCACAAGCAAATGGAAAAATAGCCAAGAAAAACTAGTCTGTTGTGGTCGCGGGAGGATCATCATCCGTGGATCACTAAGCACTGGAACAACCCTGCCTCATGCTTGGATCGGTGGAGAATTGTCAGTGATATCTGACTTACACTAGTTGCAATTCGAAAACACTTTGGGTTTTCGAGGCAGACCACCGTCAATTACACGTGGACGGCTCCGAATCAGGATTTCGAGCGTCCAACACGCACAGTGATGCACCAGTGGGTGATGTGAGGGTTTTATAGATGAAACAGACAGATGTGCGTCCATAGAGATCTGGAATGGTATGGAGCTGGCAGCTATGCAACCTCATGATCGATTTCTAACAAATGAGCATTTTTGATCTGAGCCATACAATAATAGAGGAATGGACTGATGAGAGCAAGGGACCCACCTCGATTTCTCTACCCTTTTGAGCTCGCAGCTTAGCGGCTGCCCTGTTGCCCGCGATCTCCTCCGGTGTTGGTGGATCTCGGCGACTGTGGCGCAGCCAGGCGTCCCACTCAGTCGGCAACCGTTGAAGCTCTACAACGGGAAGGAAATTAAACTCTCGGGAACAGAACCGTAGATATCACGAAAATCGTCCTTACAGGCTAGATACATTTATTCCTTCACTCTTTTTACCAACAAGCACACACTTTCCTGAAATAATCGAAGTAGGAAGCCAAAAATTGATTTGGAGCAGCCATCCCATCAACCAAGATGTTTTTACTATGTTGCGACAACCCCGTTCGTGTGAACTACAGTCGAGATGGTCCACAAAGGCTCTTACGAAGAATGAGCGAGCGTGAGTAGAACGTTAATTAACCGGACTACACTTCACGAATGTCAAAAGTTCCTACATAAACTGCTATTAGAAAATTTTAAAAAAGAGCTAGTAAATTGCACCCTGGAAACGTAGGTATTCACTTTCGAAATAGTGGCGTTACCTTGCAGCAGAGGTGGTCACAAAATGTTTCACGCCAGCTCTCCAGAAAGTGGTTTTCATGACCTCAGTGCTGACATTTTTGCCAACGGATAAGTACATCGATTCTCACATGAGTGAAATAACAGACCTCGGATTGTAAAGTCCATTCTGCCCCCATACGCTAAGGACGTGGCGTATCGAAGAGATTCACAACGATCGTGATTGTAACCAAAACCAGGTGGAGAGCAGAACTCAGGCCTACCCGTATCGATTTGCATCCACGAGTCTTGAACCGTCTTCTGTCCGGGCATCAGAAAGTAGCGCATGGGTTTCGAGGCGCGGTGGGGCACTTTGCTATTGACGTCGGGCTCCGCCTCGAAGTAACGATTTCCCAGCTCATCCATTCCCACCAGGGTGCCGTGTGGTTGGTTTGCAGTCCCGGCCAAAGAGGACTTGAGCTTGGACCATGCATCAGAAAAAATGTTGGCCAGGAGTGGAGCAGATGTCTGCATGCGTCTCGTCGGGTTCAGGGTCAGAGTGGACGATCGCATCGGCCCCCACATCCAAACTCGACAAGGGAACACAGAGGGGCGAAAGAGGCGGTTACAGGCCTAAAAAGAGGATACAATTGAAACTATTCTTGATGGAGCAGTCTTCTTCAACTAATATTGAAAAATCGAATAGTGAGTAACTTAACTGGCGCGTTTATGTAAAAGAGAGTGACTCTAAGTCCCGAGGGACCCCGAATTGGACATCTGGCCAGGATAGCTGATGAGTTATGTAGACAAAATGACAAAACAGCAAAACTTTGGGAGACGATTCAGCAGCTGTCTTGAAAATAAGCACACCCCATTAAACTGCGACAAAGCTGAGCCAAGCACACAGGATGGTATCATCGACATGGTGAGATGGCCTTGAATTAGAACCAAAAGTTCTCTTGAATTAAGACCTGCATTTACAGGATCAGTTGTACAGAGAACTAACCCGTTAAATACTTCTACTAAGGCAGATTTTTAATATGGAAACCATTTGCAAGGGGCCGTTCGTTAAATCAGCCGTTTATAATGACAATGCAAAGTCTGACATATAATGTATTTGGTCTGGTAAGTACTATGAGTGCCAAGAAACCATTTTAAAACGAGCCTCCCCCCGAAAAAACGTAAGCTACATTCCACTCCAGGTCACATTTGAGTGGTCTTCTACCGACTTGAGTACACACCGGACAAGATTTGGTGACCATGAATTGGGTTACAAGTTTTACAATTGATGGAAAGACTAGGCTCCACTGTGGATGATACTTAAACACCGGAGATCCACTCCAAAACCCACAACTATGCACTCGATGATTCCGCCCACAAAAACAAAACCAGAACCCGGGATCGTGGAAATCAACCACGTCGCCGCAATGGCAGCCAATAAGAAACTAATTGATTGGCTGATCGATCACTCAGCGCAAGGTTTGAAACCACAACCACTTGATGAGCAACACCTTAAACCTGTGCTGTGACTAACGCGACGTATAACACTCTTCCAAACTACAAGCTCTCGAGTCCTGGGTATTTGGCGCTGACTTAGTACCAAGCCCATAGACCTAGCTAGACTGGATCAAGTCACACCAACACCTGCGACGAAAAAGACGGCGAACACGAAACAACCACAACTGTGCCTGAAAGTGTCCAGAATGTATCAGACGATCGTGCAACAATACGCCACAAAATGAGAAATCAGAAATAAGCTATAAAGAATGACAAACTAGAACTTCATTTTCCTTTTGAATGAAAAATATGGTACATATATGTGGTGTGTGGGCTGTGGCTTTTCAGGTGGATAAAAACTGTCAAAAACACAAATGCTGAGCGTTGTCTCAACGCAATAAGTGTAATGTACATATTAAGGGCGAGTGATATTAAGCCTCAGAGAGAAGTTGGCGGAGATTCGATGCGGCGACCGAGGACGTGGTCGGTGCCTCATTGAGGTAAGCCTGAGCTGCCTGCTTAAGTTTTTTAAGATTCGCGGATGTGGTGGCAAGTTCTTCACGAAGATTTGAGAGTTCCTCCCGCAGTTTACACGTCTCTTCGCCCGCACCGCTTAATCGAGAACGCAGATCGTTTAACTGCAAAAAATGTAGAAAAAGTCAACTTCACCAAGCAATCCATTTCTGGATAAGTAATCATGTGGGAAAACGTATATGGCCACAAAAAATTCCGCATTCTCTTGGCCTTATCATTAACCAATCTAACACTTAATAGGTCGATGTTGAATTTACGAGCTTGAAACCCACACTATGTGTAGATTGGCAGAAATTCGGCGTGAGACGGTGCAAATAGGAACCTGCAGTCAGGAATCTTATGAAATCTGTGGATCAATCGGTTTTTAGGTCTAACGCTACACAGGATCGACAAACACACTAGTTGACGAACCGACAAATCAAGTCCTGTAGAGGACAGCCACCTCGCGTGAGTGCTAGCCCGACTGTACCAGTGACAACCTTTTTGTTATTGACTCCTGTTAGCAGTAAGCTGTTACGCACACAAAGCCATTTTGTTGGTATGAAACTAATAAACGGTCGTGTTCTTTGTCGCCTCCTTTCCCCTCTTCTCGGGTTGTAACTGGCTGTTAACTAGAGGGTTGTAAGGTAGTGCTAAACCCAGGTACTTGCTCTAGATGGCTTTGTAGAACATCACAAGTCTGTGTGGTGGGTGCGCGTGGTGGCTGCAATCCTGAAGAACGACCAATGACAACAGAGGGCAACAAACTTACTTCAGCAACAGAACTGCTTATCTTTGCACTTGATTCCGCAAGATCGGTTTCGAGGGCCTGAACCTGTCGCTTAAGCTCGGCACAAGCAGCACATTCCTAAAGAAAAAGTTGACGATAAAGAAAGACGCAAACGCTGGGCCAGAAATCAATGAGAAGCACCGTGTAGAGCGCATTTCACGACTTGGACAAAAATTCCAGCCTCAAGAAGGACCATATGCCAAGAAGGCTTTAAAATGGCACCTGAAAAAGGTTATTAAAACCGTAAAAGCAGGGCAACGTGCCGGTGGAGCAGCTGCAGCAGCGGCTGGGGTGTTATTTGCTCGCGTGCGCCTGGGGCGCTTGGCAGGTGGGGAAGTAGGAACACTTGTGGCCAGAGCCGTCGCGTGCTCCAAGTCTGTACGTCGGTTCTCGCTAGTTGCTTCATTTAACCGCTCTCGCGTTTCCAACAGTGTCGATTCTAGCTCGCTTAGCTGTTTCGTCAGCGCAGTGCATCGTTCGGCACAGGCAGCAGACGATTGATGTTCTTTCTTTAAGTCGGAAAGCAATTGGCTAACGCGATTGGTCTCGTCAGAATGCTCGTCCTGAAATAGGCGGAAAAAGGTAGTCAAAGGCATCACCACGAAAAGTGGCACCCCCAAGAGCATGCGTCGTATAACTGAGGATTTGTAACTGATTCCAAAATCCCCTAATTACAATTCGTCTGGACACACCACCTCTAAGCGTCCCAGTGACAGCTGCATTAGCGTTTATCCGTCTTGAACAATCTTAATTAAGGTCACGCGGACGCATTCAGATGGGTTAAAGTAGAAGTTTGCTGCACGAGGTCTTGCCTTTGTCTCAGCACTAAGACGGCGGGATTCGCGATAGGTAAGGCATTTTCGCACTTATGCTCCCGATGGCTGATAGGTCTTTTATGCACATAGTCTAGTGGTTGTGCACGCGAGTGACTAAGACCGTCAGAGCCTGGAAAATTCCGGAAATTGGTCTTCCGGCACAGTGTCCTAACTAGCCAAGGGCTCTGTGGAAATTAAAATTTTTTAAACAGATAGTAACTTGAGTTTGATTTGGTGGAAATGACACGACACAACATTGGATATCAGAGAAGCATTGATCAGAATGAGATTACTAACCTTGTTGTCATTTGAGACTCCATTGCACAAAGGAACACTGCCTAAAACGAATACCAAAATGGGAATCAGTAACACGTTATGCAACTCCGTGAAGAGCGATAATGAAACAGCCTTTTCAGAAGAAAATCACGCGTGTAATCACGTGACGGATTAGAAGCCGAACAAAATTTGGGCTCACCTTCCTTTTCTTTAGCAGCGACAAGGAGCTTTTGTGCAGCCGCCAATTGGGCCTCGGTGCTGCTTAAACGCTCACGCAACTCATTAGTCTGTTGGGCCAAGAAACGGTTGGTAGTGCGGACGCTATTTAGGTCGGTCTGCCAACGTTCGGTCTCAACGCCACCTCGTACTACACGAAGACGCACAGCTTCGAGCTCCTTGTTGGCCTGCTCCAATTGGCTTGTCTTTGTAGCAAGTTCCGCGGATAAATCGTTCACTTGGCGTTCCTTGGTCTTCATCTAAATACAAGCAATCACTTTGCCATTGCTACGAGTAGTTTTAGAGCAAATTATGAAGGCTGAGGTTTACTAGTCATCAGTAAATTAGACGTCCACATTTGCTAATAGGTTGTAAGTAGGTAAACGATGAGATTGATGACGACTTGGGGAAGTGGCATTTCACATTGCACAACGGTAGTGAAACAATCCATTCAAGCCAAATGTAACTACAGAGATGTGAGCGAATACTGCTGCGAACAGCAATGCGGTTAGTACAAGGACGACCAGATCACTGTTTCGCAAGTTGGTCGGTTCAATAAGTGAAAAACGGTAACATTTCGCTGGATTCCAATCACTAGAATAAAATGTAACTATACCGCTAGGACAAACTGTTTCACAACACTTTCTCAAAAACAGCTGCAACTTCCAGCCCAAAAGTCGAACACGAAAAATCTGTCCCATACAGGAACGTTGAGATTCAAAGCAACATGTCAACCAGAAATTCGCACAACCAACAAATAGGTGCGGCATGATGTGGTTGCTTTTAATCGACAACATTACTAAGGGAAAAACCTTCTACGGGTAATCAAGGCCAAAAAATACCTCAGAAGAGAAAGAATCCAGCTGACTGGATTTCTCGTCAAAACGAGATCTGAGATCAAAGAGTTCCGAACGCTTTGCTTCATTGTCCATTCTGAGTTGAGTAACCGTGGCCTGTAGTTCAGCAATTCTGGCTTTGTCAGCAGGATCTCCAGCATGAATAACCTGCATATGAATAGAATGGTTAGTCTGCCGTAGACGCCGTTTAGTGGCATCAACCACGATAACAATTAAACGGAGGCAGTTATTTTGCACTACAGCATGAATTGATGGAGGAAGTATTCAGTAACCACAAATAACTAATGCAACATGTTAGATGAGAACTGTAGTCATTAAGTAGCCAAATATGGCGTTCTGACAAGAACTCGAAAGCAAATCAAACTATTTTAAAGCAGTACTGTTAACAATTTACAAAACACCGTGCAAAATGGATTCAGGACTCCTTACTTGGAGTTAAGTATAATAAATAAAACTCGAATAATCATACTGGTTTTGGAGCAGACGCCATTTCAGCCATTTCCTCCTCCAGCTTCTTCATCTTCTCCTTCACCTCGTTCAACTCTGCCTCCATTTCATCCATTTCTGCTTCAGCCCGTTTCCTCCGTTGGTATTCGCGGTCGCGTTTGCCACGAAGTCGCTCAATCTCAATCTCGATTTCCGGTGGGTAGCCATCATTATAACGCCTGCCCCCGCGAGAACCACCGTCATCCCGGCATGCCGAGAGTTCTCGTTTGAGAATACTAACTTGTGCCGACAGGCTAGAACGCTCCACTTCAGCGGCTTCCAAACGGGAGGCTTTCTTCTGGATCTCCTGTTAATAAGAAACTTGATAGACCTTGAACATTCCAACCAGCCAAACATGAATGTGTGTAACCAGAAGCATTCAAATCAATGCTTTTGGTAACTTGGACTAAAAAGACAGTTGTCGAAACAAGTAATGTTGCATGAACACAGTAATAATACAAAGTAGACAATAACAATCAATGGTTAGTTTTTGTGGCATTTTTCCATTTAAGTAGTCTTACGCAAGGTTACGGCACATTCACGCCGACAGTTAAGCGACACTCACACTCGCTTTTTGATAAATGCAAAGGTTAAATGTAGGTTGGGTAAGCTTCATGGACCAACCAATTATTATCCCTTTGCTGCAAAAACCCGAATCTCCGTTGCGGGCAGATCGACAAAGGGAGAATTAGGGTAGGCCACATTTAAGTTAATGAAATCTACGACTGTCTTGATGTCCCAAGTTAACAGACAATCGTAGTAACCGCCAGTGCTTGCAACACTGCATTGGCCTTAAATTATTAAAAAAACCGACTTTCCTTGACAAAACCTACATTGGCATAGTGAAAATTCAAGAGGGTTGACATGGTTAAAATGCATAAACGCATGATTTTAAAAACGGAACTAATTAAGCATTTGACAAGCATGCAGCATACCTGATAAATGCGAAGGATGACATCCTCCCGGTAAGTTAACAACTGATTAAGTTCATGCACTTTACCCTCCAAATCCAGAACACGGTTTCTTAGAGTTGCTGGATCAGCGTTGTTTAGTTTTTCCAGCTCAGTCGGATCAGGTTTCTTTTCTTCCAAGATCCACGGAGGCAATGATGGACCAATTAAGCGAGAATTCGACTACAAATTCTAATAAGTAAACTGCAACCAAATTTACCATATCATTCTTTGAGCGTTTATCCGAATTCTTGGACTCTTTGGCGTATGTCTCCAGATTAGAACACTTCTCTTTTAAGCTTTCAATCTCCGCATCTTGTTTTTCCACCTAAAAGCGGGACCATGTAATAAAAATGGACGATACGAATATTGGTGAATCAACGGCATACAAACACCAACCTTTTCCTGTAGCAAATCCCTTTCAGATGTCAATGCTTTTAGATTTTTTTCAAGCTCATTTTTAGCCGATTTCACTTCCGTTAAATGCTCCGTAAGCTTAGCCTCCTGTTCCTTAAAAAATTGATTTGCAGCGGCCAATCCACTAGCACTAACGCCATCAGACCTTCAAGAACCAGGGTTAATAGAGGCAAAGACCTACGATTCAGCTAATGTATCCAAGAGGGCTGTTTTCGCGGCCACGACCTCACGTAACCGATCACATTCATCCGCCCTATCCAAGGCCTCGCATAAATTCACCTCTAATTTACCACATTTCGAATTTAAAGCATCAATTTCTTCGGTGAGGCTATTGACTTTCTCTTCCAATTCTTTGGAAAATTTCCGGTGTTTGTCAATAATACTATCTTTTACCTACGGAGGTAATACCACAAGAAATCAGCTACGTACCTTAATAAGACTTTCAGCTTCATTTGCCCGACGCTCAGTAGCTGCTAGCTTTGTTTCATTAGCGTCTAAGCTTTGGCGTAAACGTTCAGCCTGCAATTGGCTTTCAGACAACTCGCTTTTAATATTATCCAGGGTCTTCAGACGACTTTCTAAATCGCTTATTTGAAGTCTGCAATCCATAACTTTTTTCTTTTCATCACGGTTTTGGTTGACAAGGCTTCTGTTGCTCAGCTGTAAACTTGCAATATCTATTGATAGTTTTTTATTTTCCTCCGATAGAACCCTGAAAAATCAAATTTCGAAATTCAAAAACAAAAAGAAGAAAACGGCATAACTTTTCCACAAACATACCTGTATTGTTCTTCATAATTCACTTCCAACATTTCCTGGTTGTCTGCCATGATACCTTTGTAAAAATACCGAGTTGAGTGAAAGGAATAGTAAGAAGGAACATACCGAAATTTCCAGAACATATTCTCGACACAAACGGCCTGATCAAAACCAAACACACATACCCAAGGCAAAGCAGAAGCTTAGCGGGTTTCTGAAACACAACTGCGCGCAATTTTAACCTTAAACAACGCAGCCTCTATGAAGAGTAGAGTTGAGAAGTGGGAAGTCTGGACCGAAGCTGCATAACTATGACGACAATAATAAGGACTAAAGTGCACAACTTTAGCGACTTCCTGGACTAGGAACCCAAACAACCCTATCTGTCACCGGAGGTAAAAGAGGTATGTTTAGCCAGCATGCAACTCTCACTGGGGTAGTGGGCTTACCAAGCTACAGATCGCGTCATATCGCAAACGGTCGCAAAATAATTCTTGGCACATAACACTGCAGAACATTAAAGAGCCCAAACCATTTGCTATTATAGGGAAAACATTAACGAAAACGACAACAACTCACGATGCGCAAATTCACGAAACTTTCGAAACAGCCACAGTAAAGTATTTTAGCACATTCAAAAGAAGCCAATAATTTTCGAGACAACAACATTAGCTTTTATTAAACGTTCACCTAAAAAATTATTGCAAGATTAAAAACATTTGTATTTCTTTTTTAATTTTTTTTTGTCTAGATATTATTTTCATACCTAAAACAGGAAAGAAGAATTGACGCTTATCGCTAATTTACTCCAGTGGCATTAGACCACCAATAATATTCATCTGTTATGAAACAGCAGTCATTGATTTTAGATGGAAATAAAATAAAATAAAATTTAATCGCCATAATCGATGCCTCATATTCGTTAAAGATTCATATGCTTTTGAATATATTTTTAGAATCACTAAATCGAAATTTTATCGCAAATACCCTTTAAATGCAAGGTGCTCATCTATCTCTACGTGGAATATATCATTTCGTTAAGGATAGCAAGCAACACAAAATAACTGAAATCATGATTTATGTTTGCTGGTTTTGCGTGGCTTTCAAACATCTTGGGCGAAAACCCAATTTTTGAAAGATCATGTAAGGAAACACCAGCCAACTCGTTACATATGAACTCTATTTATTTGAGTTAATATAATGTACAATGCGACTTGTAGGAAAGAAGGATTAAAAGTCTAATTTCATATCACACATTTCGGTCCCCTTAGAGGTGCTATGCACCATCGTAAATCATAACGCCCTCTCTCAATGGGGCCTATATTTTCATGTAAATAGTACAGTCTATAGTAAAAGTATAAATTAACGCATTTTAAGCGATTTACACCTGCTGCTACTATTGCAAGTCATTAAACCAATTCAAACTCGTAAAGGTTAAGGCTTGTCATAATTTTAATTCAGTTTCAAAGTTGGATAAGCTAAAAACAATT
Organism: Mesocestoides corti; assembly: GCA_900604375.1. NCBI lineage: Eukaryota > Metazoa > Platyhelminthes > Cestoda > Cyclophyllidea > Mesocestoididae > Mesocestoides > Mesocestoides corti. Next base: position 96,580 of record UXSR01000001.1, read on the forward strand.
TTTATTGTAATCGGACGATTTTTTGTGAGCCTTACCATGTGGTTTTTGAGCCATGTTAGGGCTTGCAAGTTTGATCTGGCTAAATTATGCTTGTCTTTTGCCAGGGTTTAAAAATTAGCGAAGAAGACGATGTGGACACCAACTTTTACGTCGGAACTCTGCCAAGTTCGTGTCGTTGTGTCGTGTTGCGTTTGCGTGTGTGCATATGTACCTCATATTCGCGAGCCATAGATGTGTGAACATCGAGACCTAGATGTGAGGATAATCAAGGATAAATGAAAATTGGTCGCATTTTCTAGATTTATTGAGTTTCCTAGCTGCGCAGTTAGCAATATGCTGTAAAATGGAGGAACCCGTGTTAGGGGCTTGAGCGTGAATCAACGCGATCCACCAGAGGGTGAATCACAATGTGCGAAAAGCATTACTGTCATGGATTTTTCAAATATTTAAAACTGTGAACTCAAGACCGTCTTTTTTAAATGTAGTTTACAACCGCGTTTTTCCAAAAATGTATAAATTATTAAACATTGTCACAACACATATGCAAATCAAGCATTTCGAAATAAACATTTCTCTGTTTCTACAGCAACTTTAAAAATAAATGTTTCTGCAGAATAGCCTTAACCGAGATCTATATTCAGATGGAAAATCTTGGCCGTAGTGCACTTTGACTTAATTTTATCTCACTGCATTTCTTTTTGCAGCTACAGTATTTTAAATACAATAAGTGCAATCAGTCATTGCAAATTATTGGGTCAAATATTAAACGGCTTCATGTATTTTTATAGTTTATTTGTGTTGAGAAAATATCTTGTTGACGTACTTAAGCATGGCGTATTTTTCAGCAAAAACACATTGCTGAGCCATAGTTAATTTTAAAGTAGTAAACAGTGAGATAAAGCTAAGGATGCTTTGTTCTTGTAGTAGGTTCTAGATTTTTTGTGGAAAATTTCTAGGTAAAAAACACACGTAAACACATAAAGTAACAAAATGCACTGCTAATTAGGGAAAAATCAATTTAATGTCTAAATGAGATTCTGCCACGAGAAATATAAGTGGCGAATTTAGCTTCTTTGAGCCGGCACAAAATGTGCCTGAAGAGCTGCCTAGGTTTGTGAAAAATGTTTTATTGACAGAAACAGAGTAAACATGTACATCGTCACTAAACTGCGTAAACAAACTTTTAATAAATGTTGTCATTGTGCGTCGTTTCCGAAAAACATCTGACATAAGACGAAAAGAAGTCGTTCAAAAATTTCTGATTGTGTGCAAACGCAAAATTTGTACTAGCCTAGGCTAAAAGCGCAGCTGATGACTTTTTGAAGAACATTTACGCTATCCATCCAATTACCGATTTAGTCAATTAAAATAACCTTAGGCAAAAATATAATTTCCCTAAGTAAACAAAAAATGCTTATGGTAAGCAAAGATATATTGTGCATTTTAAAATATGCAAAAATAAGTAATAGGTTTAAAAAGTCATTTACATTTAATTTTTGTTTACAATTGTTTAAATTGACCAATGTCAATGTTTCTTGCAGTGCTCTATTAAAATACCCTTTCTTTCGTTTCATTGGTCAGTTTCATGGCCTACATTTCGAATAAGAGGAATGTACTTTACGAAAGAAGAAATTACATTTCTGCATTGACAGCAAATGAGAAGATTCACAAAGTAATGCCCTATGTCCCCTGCCAGGTCAGATTGTGTTTGTCATTATTGTTGTCCATTATGCATGTTCCTCCTTGGTTTGTTTTCAAAACTCTTTTAAACTTAGTAGATGTTCCTAGCATTATACTAACGTTAATTTTTTTTTGAAGATAAGGTTTTGGTGACTTTTGTGCATCTTCAGCAAGTAATGCCTTCTTTTTTGAGATAATGTGTATGTAAAGCATTCTATTTATCGTCACTCTGTTATCCTTCATTTTTAGCCTCTCAATTATTTTTCATTATTTTTTTGTCATTCACAAAATGGCGTTTAATAGGTTTTTTCCTTTGTCGTTACCCATGCTTAATCCTTGCATTCAACTATTCAGTTCCTTAGCAACGATCAAGTTTGCAAAGTTTGTCTTGTGATTTTGGTTCTTTTTAGTGAAATGTCTGTTTATTGTTTGACTTACATATAATTTGAAGTTTGGTCTTTCTGTCAATCCACTTAAACACTTAGGCCCTGTTACACGAGTCCGGGTTTCGTTTCATTTTCAATTAAAAACGACCATGTTACCTGGCAACCTGTTTTAACAAATTTTAATGTATGAATCTATGCGATTTTGTAAATTGTACTTGATGTAGCAATAATTTCCTACCGTATTCTCCTGTTTGCACAATGCTCGATCTTTGTGTTGCGACAATTTATTTGCCCTTTACTAAAGAGTTCTTGTTAACTTTTAATTTAAGGTCTTGCATGTGAAATATTGACTCAGATCTACCTTACTGTCCTGTTTACTTCGAAATCTGCTATTCCTATTTAAGCGTCGTATGTTGGATATTTTTTCTGTACCCCGTGTCGATCTCTCCGAATTCGATTATTACTAACTTCATGAACCACTTGTTAACTTGTGCTCTCAATTGTAGCAGCAGGATTGCAAATGTTCGAGTTGGAAAGCTAGTGAAGACGTGGAGGAAAATTATCTTTGTACGCACTGTGGTCATTCTCATTGCAACGATATCAATTCACCAGAGCTTTCCACCTGGATTGGGAACGTTGCGGTGCAAATGGTGGAAGACTTAGAAACCCTCTTTCTCCTCTGTTCCAACGAGGAGGATCTCGAAACTCGTCAATTGTACTTTTGCATGCTCAAACGGCTACGCAAAGCTCTTGCAAATAAGGGGTACCCGCAAATCGATGACTTGCCTCCTTTCGAGAGGCCCAGCGCTAACTCTGCTGTGCGCAACCTCATTATCCAAAGGGTATCAAGTTATCCCGATGATGCGCTGCTTTACGTTGACTTGGGTCGACTAGTCCTCACTTACCTTAATGGTTGCCGACTACAGGCACCAAAAAATAGGAAGCAAAAGAACGAGAATTTGACTGGCTATCGACTGATTTACATGCGATGGATGTGTCACTGCTACATTCCCCTTTTCTGCACTACTTTCCCATACTTTGAACCAACCGCTGCTTTTGGGAAAAATTTTTTTCTTGCTCTCCTTCCTCAACTGAAATCTGGTCTCCTAAACAAAGTACAGGATGAAAAAGCGAAGCTCCAGTCTGAGCTGTCGACATTTATAACAGAATTAGAACGTGAGGCTCGCCTTCCTAATTCACCCATTTGGGATCCATTCTTCCGACCTTTTTCAGCCTCCGGAAAACTAGAACAAAGTGGTATTCTTTCCGACCCTTCTGCAGTGTTTGTTGATTGTAAACTTGCAAATGAGGAGACAACTGAGAATCACGAAGAGACGGTGAAGGAAGAGGAATCTGTAACACCACAACGCCGGTTGAGTAGGTCATTTAAATCTAATGCAACTTTCTCTAAGGTGTTCGTATAAAAAACCAAACCATAGCCGAAAGCTCCCCGTCTTTGTATCTCACTCGAAGCAACTCAAAAACGACCAGTGCACCTCTGTCAGGAGTTCGAAGACCCCTTGATTTCGATCCAAATAACAGTACTAGCTCTCTAACTGAACCGCTCACTCCACAGGCCAAAAGAATGCGCCTCAGCTCCCAGTCCACTCCTGGAGATATAAGTCCGCGCGAACTAGAGGATGTAATAAGAGAAATTGAAGCAGAGCAGAGGCTTGGTCGACATATTCTTCCTTCACCAACCGTGAGTTCTTTTATTTCATATTTGCCTTGAGCCTCCCGCCAGAGCTATTTCAAATTGGGATTCATTTTGATGCCTTTTAGTTACGCTCATTCCATGCAGCTCGAGACGCTGCAGCTAGGAGGGAAGAATCAGCGGGAGCAATCGAATTTCACGTTGTTAGTAATAGTTTAAATCAGCAACAGGATCCCTCTACTTATATCTGGCTTCTAGAATTACTCAATGTCTTCGCAATTCAGTTGCCTCGCATGCCGAAGGAGTACATCACCCGTCTTGTGTTTGATCCGTACGTTTGCTTTTGAGTAATTATCGTTACAACTGCTGACCTTAGTTGAAATAATTTCTTTTTACATCAAACTCTCAGTTAATCGGGTGTTGGCAAGTGTTTGAGCACTGAGTTTCTACCAACCATGTTGGATCTGTTACTGGACACACCAGACCGAACGGCCTGGTCTGTCTGCGAATTTAGTTGTTTTGGTAATCCAGCTGCCATGACCTTCGTTGTTGCACAACATCCATTCAACGCGACTCTTTGGAATTTAATAAAGTTCTCACTGCACAGGTATTCACATTGTTTGACTAAAATCAACCAAACGTGGTATCCCGTAAGTTAAGTGAACAAAATCGCATCAGCCCACGCGTGGTATTCCCAACGATTCCATTGCTATGACTCGTCCACATGCCTGACAGTTACATATCTTAACACCCATCTCTTACACATTTTCTCTTTTTAGAAAACACAAGAATCTGATTCTTTTAAAAGTGTCAGAAAACGGTGAGAGGCATGCAATCGGTGGAATAACCTTCAGAATGTTCCCTTCACAGGGCTTTACTGAAATCGTCTTCTGTGCTGTAATCTTTAACGAACAAGTTAAAGTATGTCCAAGTCAGCCTTTAAGCGGACCTCTTTTGAAGCCTGAGACTAGAGTTTGTTTTATGCTCTGCCTAGGGCTATGGAACGCAAATGATGAACCATTTGAAGGACTACCACACTCAGCACGGTGTCTACCACTTCCTCACCTACGCCGACGCCTTTGCAACCGGCTACTTCCGAAAGCAGGGCTTCTCGCGTGAAATCCGTCTTCCCCGGCAGGCCTACCAGGGCTACATCAAGGAGTACGAGGGTGCGACTCTAATGGGCTGCGAACTTTACCCCAACATTGTGTACAAGGAGTTTTCTGAGGTCATAAGTAAACAGCGCGAGGTGAGCTCCCGTTGTCTTTTTTTTGCTTCTATAATCGCCGGTCTGTTCACTTCGCTTCTGCACCACTAGTCTTTCCTTTAAAATATTGGCGCCAAGGATGCTAGTCGTGTATTGCAAAAATCACCATGCCTCGTAGTCTTTCTAGTCGCAAGGAATTTCTTGGGCGAATGTAATCGTGGCAAGAAACACACATAATATTTGAAATGGGAATAATGTGAGGTATTCTAAGAGTCTAACACGTAAGCTGTTTAAACCGGTGACGATTGACACTTGGTGACGGTGAAATGGTTCTTGTGGTGTTGCTTCAATCAAAATATTAGCTTATCTGTTCATTCGGTTGATGGACTATGAATGTGCTGGGCAAGGATTATGTGCAAAGGTGTATGTATAACTCTCTGTGATTTAGCCAACCAATGAGATGTCGTACCTGAGTCAGCCAAATTTAGAAATAATTGAGGCAATGACAATAGTCACAAGGAAAGTCTTCTACAGTTTATTCAAGACGCAAAAACAGGGAAATCCCGTTATTGAAAAGACATCAAAAGGGCAGCGTGATTCACCTCCTTATAGTCAATAGATTCGTGACTAATCTTAACGCACCATCTAAATTTTGTTTTTAAACAAATGATGTCTGGTTGCCACGTCGTATAGTGTTACATTCCTGCAAGTTATGGTTGATCCAGCCGATGTTTACAATCTACTAACAGCCGTTGTGCGTAACTGACATACGTGGATTCAGTTGAGCTTTTTGACTGGTAAGACGACATGAACGCATTAAGCCTAATTGAGCGGATGAAGTGACTTGCTTATTTCCTTAAGCTGTTTAATCTGAGCTTTACCCCCAAATGACCTTTTTGAGTTGCTAGCGCAGCCATTAAGAGTCGAAAAACAGCTCAGATGTTTGCTTTTGTGACCCTGTAATCTCGTGGCGCCCCTAGCTTTACGGATTTTTTATGCCCGGAACAGCTCCGGTCATTCCGTGTGACCGTCAGTATTCTGTTGTTATTGAAGCTGGCTTACACAAGCTGAATACCCGTTCAGCGCTTCCAAGTAGCGTCTCCCTCCCTGAATTGGTGGTGAATTCTGCTTCCGTGATGACTGGGGCCAAGTGCCTGATCTCTTGTCCTGCTAAATCGCTGTAGAAAATTAATCTTTCCCTAGTTAGGGATCGAATGTTTCATTCACTGTCATATTTCGAGAAAGCCGAGCTAATATGTCGTCTGGCAGTTCCCCTTATTTAGAACTGTGCCTATGACTTCTTTGGACTTGCATGCTTTTAAACTCTGCTCTACTCACCCAGATAATCACCCGGATAATCGCCCGTAGAAAGCGGGCCCTCGAGACTGTCTACCCGGGTATACCCAATTCCCAGTTCAGAAACGGCCCCCTGCCCTTCTCCGCAATACCTGGCCTCGTGGAGGCCGGCTGGAAGCCCTCGTCCTCAGACGAGGACCCAGAAGCCTACAACACTTTCATTCCAGCCAATGCGACGGAGCGCCTCGCTACTACCCCCGGCGAGACGCCACTTACCGAAGCTGCTGGCGAGTCAACCGCAGCCACGAACGAACCGCTGAGTGTTCAAGTTCAGGCAGCGGAGGTGGCGGCGGAGGAGGAGGAGCAGGCTGTTCCGCCTCCTAAAATCTCGAGTATTCGTCGGAATAGGCTAATCGCGTTTTATCGTGACGGCGACACAATCGCAAGGCGCACAAGAGCCAACTCGGTGTAGGTCTAGTTTGCTTCCCCGTTTCTCGTGATTTATGGATCTAGCCGCAGTTACCATCGGCACTATCTCTTATTTGAATAACGTGGATATTAACACACATGGTCAGGTTTAAGTATTTAATGGTTGTTATTCAGAAAGTCTGTTTTACTTGTTTGTGTCAAAAATCTCCTCTGGTGCAAGCTCGTTGACTGCCAGAAGGCCGGAAATGTGTTGCGCCTTCAGTGTAGGTGTTCATAGTGATTTCTGAGTTGCCTTTATTGCATGTGTCTGTGAAGGCATAGTTGAAAGGTACGTGGATGAGCACATTTGGTGTGCTCACAACTGTTGCCACTCCTGCTACTTGTTGCTGTTTCATGCCAGTGGTCTTACTTCAAGGCCACCACTGCAAGTGCAAACTTGTAGCGTCAGTTCATTTCCATCCGCGATACTCGATGCTCGTTAAAAAGCAGTCGTGTACGGTGATTTGCTTTGTTGTGGTTGGAGGAGGCGCTTTGCTGTAAGCACGTTCGTTCACATGTCTGAGTACCAGGACTCCTGTTCCGTATTTACAACTGACGAAAAGTGCATATTCACCACGAGTATCTGTCCAATAGGCTAGTGACAGTGGACTTTTTCACATTTTATTTGCAAGGGGGACATGCTCTTCCCTTGGTATAATCCACTAATAGGGATACCCTGAAGGTTATTTTGGGATGAAAAAGTGATGTTACTACTTCGTGAGCACGTCTTACTCCAAGACAAGTGTCGCTGTACCGAACTTTTTTTCTACAGTAGATCTACTGCGGAGGTTCAGCCACCAGTGGCCCAGTCGCCTCCACCGCCTGCAGCGCCGGCCTTGACACCCGCAGAGAAGGCTCGGCTGAAGGAGGAGACGCGTGTCTTCAACGAGGCTGTCGATGCTCTTGCGGAGCGTCTTCGTCCCGTCCTGGAGGCAGTGAAGGCGCACAAGTTCGCCGGTCCTTTCCTCTCCCCTGTCACTGCCAATGAGGCGCCTGGGTATTTCAACATCATAGTCTTCCCAATAGGTGCGTGTTCGGTATAGTTTTCCATTTACTTCGGTTGTTCCAATTGTTGGTCCAAGGTCTGGCATTCGCACCCCAGTCCACTGTGGATTCTCTCTGCACTGTGCTTACGTGTGGGCCCGTCTCACTAGACGACTACCCTTCAAGAGCTCTGCGTTAAATTTTGACGTGTTTTGGCTTTTGGGAAAGCAGGGCAGGCTACTTACGCTGATACATGCTGGTCTATTTGACCGTTGTTTTGCCAAAACACATGTGTTTATTGGGATTATGATCAAATCCAAAATCTGCCATCTTGCTGAACTTTTAAAATCAATTCTTTGCGACAAAGAAGGATTTCTTGCGGATAGTTGTGACGGATGATAAGAAGTATATTATTTATTTGAATTCCAAACGTGGAAAGTCGTGCGTAGATCCCGGAATAGGACATCCACTTGAAGAAGGTTTTCCTGTGTATCTGGTGGGACATGAGGAGTCGTGTACCTTATTACAAAAAAAAGATTTCTTGTGGATAATTATGACGAGTAATAAAAAGCACATTTTTTATGAGAATGCCAAACGTAAAAAGTCGTGGGTAGATCCCGGGAAACCCAGTACATCGATGCCAAAACGGGACATCCACTTGAAGAAGGTTTTCCTGTGTATCTGGTGGGACACGAGGAGAGGTGTACCTTATTACGAACTCCTGGAAACTGGTCAGACGACTACTAAAGAACGCTACAGCCGAGAATTGAAGCACACTGATCGAAGAGACCAGAAGGGGCCATTTACTGGGCAAGGAAGCAAGCAAGTCATACTGCTGCTGCTGCTGCATGACAACGCTCGACCACCTCAAGTAGCTCCCGCGAATTAGGAGAACTTGGGATGGAAAGTTCCACCACACGCGAAATTTTCACCAGACTTGGCCGCCCATCCGACTACCGTTTGTTTCGGTCAATGCGGCAGCACGCCTTAGTGTATGCGCAGTTCAAAACGCTGGAGAAATGTGCGTAATTTCGTCGTCGGTGACTTTATTGCCTCGAAGTCTGCAAGTTCCTTTCACGATTGCATTCACAAGTTACCTGAGAGAGGGCACATGGTCATGGCAAACAATTGACAATATTTTCGGTATTAAATTCGTTGCTCCGTATTAAATAAATCTGCCGAAAACGATGTGAAACTGTTTGATGGAACTGAGACTAGACCCGATATCTACCTATAAAATTCATTCTTTGTAGACTTGCGAACAATGACGGAGCGTCTGAAGAACCGGTACTACACGCATCCCGATCTCTTCATAGCGGACATGCGCCGGATGTTCCACAACTGTCGCACCTACAATCACCCCGAGTCGGAGCTCTACCGACACGTCTCCACCTTGGACAGTGTATTCACACGCAAAATGAAAGAAGTCGGTCTGTGGACCGTGCCGCCTCCACCGATGCCTCCGCCGAACACCGACCTCTAAGCTGTTCTATCCCCACTGCCTCCTTTTTTTTCTCCCGAGGTTTTGTACACAACACCGTCTTATTCGTATTGAATATATAGACATATTTGCGTCTGATCACCTGTCTGCTTTTTCTGTGCCTTGCTTAGCCCTGGTTGTGCTTGTTCAATTGGAAAATGAAGTTGATTTCTGCAAAATGAAACATTTGAGGTTTCACACCAAAACAGGGTTTTATGTTGTGCCTAAGTTGGGTGTGTTTTCGTGTGGCTTTATAGTTAGTAGCGCCGGGCAGACGTCCCAAGTCGATGTTACGCAGAGCAGAGTGGGCTTAGCATTGTCGTAAAACGTCACTTTCACAATGCCATTTCTGTTCGATGAATCATAGAGGTCGGCCATTCGTCGTTTGCTCATTAATCGCCGTATAATCTCACCTATTTGCTACACTAAGGTACTCGCAAATCACGAGCTTTCAGAGACTAACGTGATTTCGAGTCTGTCCTGCTCCTCATGGGCCGTAATTCATGCGTTACTGCGAAATTAAACCCACGCGGTCAGATACAGTCTATCGCCAAAGTGTGTGTACTTTGTACCACCGATAGAGAACCGTGCACAAATCTACGACCTATGGTTTGTGTCCTGAAGTGCTCACGCTGTGGTGCAAACCGATTGCTTGGTGTCCAGCTATTTTGACCTAATCATGTGGTCAGACGCATGAAATGTTGGAGTGTGCATTGATTTCGATGGCTTCCATTGGATGTATTCAGTCAAAGTCGATTGATCCGTTGAAGTTCTTTCCCTGTGCCTTTCATAGAACACGTGCTTCTCCTGATTTAGTACTGGTGATACCGATTAGTACAGTGACTAAACTTGGCTCATGCGCCTTCCGATTGGTAACATTGTACACCCTAGTAAATCCCTACGGTTAAATTTAGCCATATAAGTAGAAATTCATGCATCGTCTTGTGTGGTTGTCTTCACCTGTCTTCCAGTCTCCCTCGTGAATTCTTAACTTTGAATACAATCCTAGATGCATCCGCTTCAGTGTGTGTAAAATTCGCTTAATGAGGCAATTCTGAAAAGTGACAACCGAAGACCAATCACGGGACACATAAGCACTTAAGTATTTCATTCAAGTGGCAATCACACTTAAATATCTCGCTATTTCTACTTTGAGTGCTTTCGATGCCGTTGATGCGTTCCTGCTCGCATCGTCAACTTTCCCGTGTTCTTGAAAAAGGGACTTTTCTCGTGTGCTTTGGTAGTTAACAAAACAATCATGACATCAGATCACTGACCCATTTGTGTTTCTCCACACCGCACTTTTTTTCAATTCCATCTTTTCGTGAAGTCGTCTATTAAATTTCAACTGTGCATTTGTCCAATCAGATGAAAGCCTTTTTGGTCCAATTGTTTGGTCGGCACCCTACTTTTGCTACCGCCACTTTGAAACCTATCTTCCACTTTAGCCATTCTCTTCATGGCATCGAATGAAGTTGCCGATGTCTCTGAAATCGAGGCGGAAGTAGTTGAAATTGATGCCCAAGAAGACGAGCTTGATGAATCATCAGTGCCCTATCGAGCTTTCCTCACTGAGTGTCTGGCTGCAGGTGGAAACAGTCGGGTGGAATCTTCCATCGAACGCCTTTCAGAGGCAACTCGCCAATCTCCCTGCATGCTGGGAATCGACGAAGCCGGGAGGGGACCTGTCCTCGGTATTTTTTGCAATATTGCTCTTACTCATTAATCAATCAGTAGATATTTTGTTTTATCTGTTCTGGTCGTCTTTCCAGGTCCAATGCTCTACGCAGGCGCGATCGCTCCTTTGGACAAACATTCGGCCCTGAAGGCAATGGGCCTGATGGGTGAGTTAAAAACCACGTAAACCGGTCTGCTTTGACTGACAGTTTAATAGTACATTTCTCTTAAAGACTCCAAACAGTTGACGGAGGAAAGGCGGGAAGACCTACTTAAACAAATGCTCAAGGAATCGGATTGGTTGGCATACACTCTTCACGTCATTTCTCCTATGGAGATCACAGAGGAGATGCTTAGCAGGCAAGATGCCGTTATACGTCAATGATTTTCTGTAGTTTTCTCTCAAAGTAAATAGGTGTTCCTTTTTCGATGTTTCAGTCAAAAGACAAGTCTCAATGTCATCTCACAAAATGCCGCAATCGGACTTATTCGATCGGCTTTGGATCAGTGCGTGAACTTGAAGGAGGTTCGTTAGTGAAGAATTTAACGCTAATCTTTGGGCTGGTTATCAGTAGCACAATACATGTTTGATTAGATGTGGTCTTTCTGCAATAATTCACTTAACACCTACAACAGGTCGCACACACTAAATTAGAGCACTCATTTCAGGTATTCATGCCATCTTAAGTTGCTTTCGAACGTCGACGGTGCGGAATTTCATTTGCTGATAGTTGGGACCCGATGTGAGGCGGATTTCTGATTTGCACCTATTTGTGTCGAGTTAGCCTTCATACCTCAACAAGTTGCCATGTTATTGAACTGGCTCCTGCTGTCGTAGATTTGTTTACCTTTGCAACGTCGATATTCTACTAGTTTATTCAAGGTGTAGGGTGCATTTACTGTTTGTGTGCCATCGGTTAAAAAATGTGATGTAAACTCAGACACCATTGTCTCGACCTTATGTGGCTTTACTAGTTTCAATTGCATCGAGAGTTGAACATGTGAAGCTGCCTCTCATCTGGTGAGTGTTGAATGAAAACAAAACTCGTAGTGTTACTCTCCTGCAATTCCGGAGGTTGGAACTCACGCCTCACCGACCCTTGACGCAATCTCTTATGCCAGTGTGCTCTAGAAATGGCGCTCTTTTTTTCTAAGATAGTTCGGTGTAATGCCTCTCATGCAGTCGCATGGTGCCTGAATCACATCGCTTCGAGTTAATGCTGGTATCGCCTCAACTCCCTTCTTTTCCCCTTCGTAGGTGTTTGTGGACACAGTCGGCAAGGCGGAGACGTACCAGGCCTACCTGACCTCCTTGTTCCCCAATCTAAAGATAACTGTGGAGAGCAAAGCAGACGCGACTTACCCCATAGTCAGCGCGGCCAGTATCTACGCAAAGGTTTGTTTTTATCCCCTACTCAACCGCCTTCATTGAATTTACTTGGATTGTGGAGCTTGGCGAGGTCTGCACCACTGTGTTACAAAATGTCAGCAGCCGTGAAGACACCACTGTGTCTCAATGTCATCTAATCAAGTCTTTTTTTGCATAAATTTCTTTGGTGGTTCTTGGAGTGCATGTGTCCATCCTCTTGCTGAATCCAAGTTGTCTTGTCCTTAGTTGAGTTTTCAAAATGGTGTGCTGTGTGTGTGCGACAGGAGGAGCTGCTCGCGACGCCATCCGACGCTCGAATTTCTGCTTTAGTACACTTCTATGACTATCTTGTCGTTCGTAGAGCGTTGACCGAATCCAGGACTAGCGAGGTCCTGGAGGTAGAGTCAATGCTTGTGTGGATGTACCTGAAAATCCTCGTTTTTTGCACTGCGGACGGTAGGCGAACGCCTGTGTGAACGCATGGACTCGATTAGTCGTTGGCATCATAATTAGGCTTTATGTACCAATCAACTCTAAGCCATATCGTTATCATCTTGGTTTTGTCTTTTGGTGCCCAACCAAACGACGGCGTTCTTAAAGTAGCCGTATTTTGTGCATCACACTGTGCTTATCCCTTAATCAACAGCGTTACCTCTGTGGGCTTATCTAGACTATGCCTCAAATGTCTCCCCTCCCTTCATCAAATCGAACTCTATCTGCGGTCTGGGTGTCGGTACTGTCTTGCACAAGGAGGGAATCTGAGGTTTTCGCATCTAAGTGCCTTCACAAATGTACCAGTGCAACCTTTGTGAAAATCTGCCGCGTCATTTCCTAAGCCACACCGCATGGCTGCCGTAGGTACCACCTCCGTAGTTGACATTTAAGAAATGCGGAATTAATCCCAGGTCAGATTGGCACACCAGTCTGTCATGCGTGCGCTTGCATTTTTCCAGTCGCACCAAAAGACACTTGTGGTAATTTTTTTTCTTCATACTGTTTTATTACTCATTTGAGTGAGCCAGGTATACTCGGCTTGGGAATCCTTAATGCAACCAGGTGTAGTATTGTCGTGATTCCGGCAACTGTAGTAATTATTACGGTACTGTGCCTAGAGCTTGCTTCGTGATCTGTTTTTCCCCGATCGGATTTCTCGCTAGATAGCCTGGCTTCCCTCAAATCTGGCATTAGTCAGCGCTTATTCATGCTGCAATCCAACATTCGGGAACAATTTTCATGTGCCTGACAGGGGTCGTTGTCAAATCACCACCCTGATAACCAGGATCACGGTGGACCCGCTTGGCAACCAGTGTAACCCATGTGGTTCGGTATTGTTCGGTTCCTTTTCGCTTACGGCCGTACATCACCGATCAGTCTACTCACTAGGATATTTAGTAGTACTAACAACGACTAAAATGTGCTAATTGTTTTCTTTTCTGAATCCATCGCCTTAAGTGCAAAAATTTCACCAGAAAAAGACTGTTTTATGGTCGTTAAAATAGTTACCAGCCTGCCTTAGAACAATGGTTCCAGTCAAGCTTGACTGTTATGTAAAAAAGGTAGCAGCTTTGTTAACTGGAATCGTTATTTGACTTGCAATTCTAATAATACGAAATCGAGTGTGGGTTCGACGTGGTCGTAAATGCTGAACCAGACAATTTCACATTTGTTTCGCTAACCTCCTTTGGTCGGGAGTGTTCATTTTGTCTTCAAATCCAAAATTCTTCGTGTTTTAGGCCTCACTTTAGTGTACATGTTGAGATTACTTCCTGGTCCCCTCCATTCATCATAAAATAGGGTTGTGTCGATTCTTATTCAACCGAAAGTGACAAATTTAAGCAAGTTGTTCGTCATTGTTTGGCCCTGCATGTCATCCACTAGCCGTTGTGACTCGTTAGCCCTATCAGAACAAATTGACGAGTGAGTATCGTAGCTAGGTGACACCTCCTTGTGTCTATATGCTTAGTTCTTTTATCGCAGCATCCCTAGACTGCATTTTCCTGTGTTGTGGGCCCCAGCACGTGGTCTTACACCACGCCGGGTCCACGGAATTAACTCTGGCCCGATTACACTTCCCTGATACCCGCAATGAGGAAAAGACGGGAGATGATGTGGACACAAGCGTTTACTTCAGAGCTCAACCCAAACTGGTGTCGCGCATGGCGTTTGCGCGTGCGTATTTGTACCGCAGGTGCGTGAGTCATACATGCGCTAACATCAAGACCTAGGTGTGAGGATAATCCAAGATAAGTGTTCGTGTGAATGAGGTGGGAGTTGAGGATCCGCGCGGCTGGTGATATGCTGCGAAAAGGCGAACCCTGTGTCGGATTGAGGGGTTTGAATGAACAGGATTCACAACATCCGCACTACATGCACAAAAAATACTTCAATTCTTTTTCTGAAGTTTTCACTACTTGTATACTGTACGTGCTGTTTTGTCGGCCATCGCCTCTCTCCTTCGTGCTACGCAGAATTCGCGCTTTCTCAGGTCTAAGAAAAAGTAGTCCTTTGGGAAATGGCTGTTATCAAAATGTCTTAACTAACCTATTCTCCCAAGTGAACGTTTAATGTTAGTCGAACGTTTGCAAACATTGCTCCATTGATGACGCAATTAGCCAGCCGTTTAACGAGCGCTGCGTCATCGGCCATGGTAGTAATGAGGGCGCTTAAGCTTTGTTTGTTTACATTGGTCCCAATGCCACGGCGCCAACGGCAAACTTCTGCTGTGGCTCCGAGAGGCCGTTTGAGCGATGCGTCCAAAATCTAGGCCAGACACGTGATTGTCGCCCTGGTTGCTGCGAGTCAAAATAACGCTACATTGTCTAAACGACTTTGCAATTAATTATTTTTGACTGATAAAGTCCTGCATTTCCGAGGTCCCAATCGTCAATTTTTCAACTAAACGCAAAATCGAGTGAGCTTTCTTGCTCTGTTAATGCGGACAATCAGCTATCGTCATGAACATACCCTAACGTCCTTTTCTTCAAGCTGCAGTAGTTATTCCACAACGCTTTTGTAATGGCCGTCCCTTAAATTATCCAGAAGTGTATGCTTAGTGAGTGGAATATTTCATACACGTGTTGAAAGGTTTGCACTTAGAAATATTTTTGCTGCTGCGTGTGTACACAATCTGATTTGGTGTTGCATGCTCAACCTCTGGTCTAGGCCCTGACATTGGCATCGTGGGCTTGTTGAAGACATAGGGATTAGCCTAGTCCTTGACGAAGACTACCTTTACCGTTAGTTAACGCCGTTGAAGCTACCTTAAGTTGGGCCGTGGAGATTTTGGTGCTTTTTGTGTTCATTCAGTGACGAGAGTATTCTTAGAGGGCGTCATGCACCTCAGGTCTGCTGGCCTATCAAGAATTGGTGCTTGTCCAACCGTCTTGGGGTTCGTACTTTTGGGCACCTTTTTCTCTGCCTTGGGTCGCATCGAATTGCCTGATGGATGTACTTCTGTTTCCAGCGTCCGCATCTTTTCAGATTTCCTTAATACCCATGCTCTGTGCCTAATAGACGATTTCTTATTGCAAATGGGCTTCGAATTTATGCAAAAACATGAAAATAGGGCATGTAAGTAGTTGTTATTTTTCACGGAAAACCGCCTGTACCTCAAGACCTTTGTACCTTTGAGTGCACAGGTTCCGTTCTCATGTCCTAGTTTTTAGCCAAATAAAGTTTTTAACAGCTACACAGCTACGCATTCTATTTATTAAGCTGTAGTAACTAACATGTCTTTTGAATGGTTTAATCTACAAGTTCTCCTGTTTGTTTTGTTTTCGCTTCCCTTTGGAGATGTCCGAGATTTCGTCCATGCACGTCCGACTGCCTTGTCGTTTGACTGACAGCCGTTTGCCACCAAACGTTTTTCTAGGGTCTAATGGCAAAAGTGGCATGTTTGTTGTTGGCCATCAGGAGATATAGACAACCGGTTTTGCCCTGTGTTATTTGAATATTTCCAATCTTACATTCGTTTGCAATTCAGATTTCTGCCTTTCCCTGCTTTCTGGTGCATTGTAGAGAACTATTCCATTTTAACATTTAGGACACTTCACGAAGTCTAAAAAGCGTAATTTTATCACTTTCTCCTCCCTTCTTCAAACTGACACTTTAGCGCATTCATGATCTTGGCCCTGTTGGCGTTCGTAGTCCTAGTTTTCCTTCTTAAACAATGGTTGTACTACAAATCAGCACCTTCATCGATTTCAGGTAACTCGAGATCGTCTGTTGGCTCGATGGCCGAAAGAAGCACGCGGATCCGTTCCTCCGGGCACTCCGATCGGCTCCGGTTATCCTGGAGGTACGTCCATTGAAGGCGTGCAATCTTGGTGGTGGTTAATTTTCAACCTCCTATGTTTTGGAATTTTTAAAGTTTTGCTTTAAAACTAGTGCGAGCGGCTCTAGGACGCTCTCAAATTCACCGATTTTGCACCAAGCAAAAAGCTTTGCCAAAAACAGCCTGATGAGGCAAAGTCCAGATCACATTGTGAGACTCTAAGTACCCTCTAGCCTTGCAAAATTATTTTTGGCAACCGCTCTTGGTGCACAATGCTCCTAGATGGTTTTTTTGCATGGGTATTGACAGGTTAAGGTGGCTTTGAGCCCGTCTGTCTTCTCATGTGAATTTCAGTCGCAGAAGGCAATTCCTAACTCTCGAATAGAATGGTTTTTTTTATAAGGCTTATATCAAATCCTTTCCATCGTATAGTTTAGTCGTCTTGAGTAGATTCTCGTTCACTGTTGCATCTTTTGTGTCTCCTACATCTCCAATCTTCTTAATCGGACCACCCTGGTGTGGTTCGGGACTCATACTCGGGCCTTTGCATGTGGTGGCCTCGAATCGATCACCCTAGCCCAGCTTAGGGGCCTCAAATCGGTCTTCAGTGGCCTTGAACTGGGTGTTTTGTTTCATTTCGGTAGACCCCTTGACGAAGCAGTACCTACGCATGTGTATGGACCCCATCTTTGGATTTCCGCCGTTAGTTCGGTCCTCTTGGGCGACAGCGCAGTCCCTCTTGGAGGAACGCGGCGTCAAAGCCGTGTGGTAAGTGCGGAGTTCGCTAAGCGGATGAAATGGTCTTTGTTTATGAGAACGCGAAGCGTGTCACTCTGAATCCTATTAGGTTTTATTATTATCTCCAGTGCATTGAACAAGACCCGAACTTAATTGATAATCAGTGACCGGAAAAGCGGAACACCATATGAAACCCAGTCCGGTGGATGTGGCGGTATGAGGATGGGCATTATCGTGTTGTAAAAGGTCGCCCTAACGTCTAAGAGGTCACTTCTCTTGTTTGGCTATGTTTAACACTCAGATCTGCACTGGTTGTTCTGCTATTCCACTTTAATACACTGAAAATTAAACGGAATTGAGACAATTAGTGAACCGCACCAAATTATGCCTTAATTCATTACCTTACATGTTTCTACCCTCGTCCACTGATTGTTATGACACATTTTATTTTAAAATTTGCGTCCGGTGGAATCCTTGCCGGCCAGAGTCCTGGCTGGGGCACCTATTGATGTCACAAAATAGTTTTAACCACGATAATGCCCTTCACCGCGATGCCTGCTGTCGATGTAAACACAGGCGACCGTCAAAACACTTTCGTGGAATTTTTTCACTGCTGTCATTACAATGCCAGTTTGACATTCCTTGACATTCTATTTGTTTAAATGCGTCAGACAAATCCATACACAAATGTGTGGCTTCTTGGGTGTTGTACTCTCACATTTGTATTAGGTATGTGGGTATGTATTGGGCATGTGACTTAATTTTTTGCAGATTTTTCAGCACAGATTGATTTAATGCTAAAAAATCGAGAAAACCGTACTAATTTTTGGAAAATATCGTCTATCGTATTCTATGACATAACGCCATCTCTCAGGTAATGTATGAATACCGTCGCGAAAGGACCTTGCAGGCTTCGAGACAATGAAGCCATCGACGACGAAATTGCTCACATCGTCCAGCGTTTTGAACTGTTCATCCACTAAGGCGTGCTGGTGTATTGACCGAAACATGGCAGTGGGATGGGGCCTTGCATCAGCAAACAAAACTTGCCTGCTCCCTTGCCCAGTAAATGGCCCCCTCTGATCTCTTGTCCCTTCGCTCAGTTTGTTCAATTCTCGACTGTGGTCTTGCGCAGTCAACGTTCGATCAGTTTCCAGGAGTACGTAATAAGGTACATCCAGATACACAGGAGAACCTTCTTCAAATGAATCAACCCTTTTGGTATCGATGTACTGGGTTTCTGAGGATCTACCCACGACGTTTTACATTTGGAATTCTCGTACAAAAAGTACATTTTATCACCCGTCACAATTTTTTAAAAGGCCCTTTTTGTAGCAGACGTTGACCTAGGTTGTTTGGCCAACACATGTGGTGAGACCCACCTTCCAAGTTTTTGAATTTTTCCCATTTGCACAAGCAAATGGGTGTTTGTGTGACTACTAATTGAGCAACAAGATCTTGTTGCGTTTGCGTGAAGTCTTCATCCAGTAGAGCTTGCAATTCCGCATCTCCAAACTTTCGAGGCTGCTGTCCGGCGCGCGGCTGGTCACTGGGATCGAAAGTACCACTTCTAAAACATTTACAACAAAAGCTACACGTCGTATACGACACAACGTCGACACCACGAGCACTACAAGTGGATCCTTGTGCTTTAGAAGCATGCGATTTCCTTGGTGGAATTGGTATGACATGCAATGCTATCTAATGTGCTGTTTATCAGTTACCATCGTAAACTCCGTAATTCGGCGAGGTAATGCAGCTCACGCAGACTTGTCGTTCGGTGTTCTGAAGCCTTGCGTCTGATACTTTTAAAACCCAAAATGACCGCAAAGATATTTATATTTTAAATACATTTCTAAGCTGGGAGAAAAAGTCCGCGAAAACTAGATCAAAAACCCAATAATAATGTTAACGCCGTTTGTTCTTAGAAGAAATGACTGGTTTGACGGTTTAACGTTTCCATTAATCTCAAATTGCCTCCCAAACTACATAAAGCAGCTGCTGATTGAACTAGCTTGACCTTTTTATTCATTGTGGTTAAAAACATTGAGTCGAAGTTTCTCGTGGCCTAAAAGTTTCGGCGATGCCACCCCACACTGTTAGTCTATTAACTAAGCCTCACTATCGTTTGATGGGGACATTTCTCATGGGTCCAATAGAAATTCGGCCACCCAAACTCCATTGGGATTGGCCAAACAAGCGGTTGGGAAATTGCCCTAACAGGGTCGATTTTATTGCAGCGCAGTGATAACATCACAATGCGTGCCAAGAGTTGCCTTGCGTTTTTATCGCATGTTAAATTATGCCTAAAATGTTCTTTTCTTTTCACGAGCCACATACGGAGAGCTGTGTGTTTTCCCACGCTAAATGGGCGACTTACACCTGCGTCGAGTGAGCCCAGGTATCGTGCTGTCTGTTGCAATACTGCTGGTTATTTTGGCGTCATTGTAATCAAACAGGTTCAGGCCAGCACAACTCTACGTGCGTCCGATGCAACAAACTGATTGACACTGAACGTAAATTCCACGTGATAATTCAGATGCACTGTGTTGCGGTGACATGGAATCCGATTTCAGTAGGTTGTCGTCTGTGAGGACGTTTCTCCGTTGGTCGTCAAGACCCTCTCAATTCATGCATGAAATTGTTTTTGCGCTAGTTTCCCAGAAAACGCCAATTGTTACCCTTTGTTCGCATCTCAAACCTGTTACGGCTGCAATTAAACCCGATGCCAGACAACAATGGGCTATTCACGGCATGTTTTTCGTCGTTACCTAGTTAAGTAAATAGCAATTTATTGGCGAAGTAAGGGCGAACGGAGACAGTGCGAAGTCACGGTGACCTCTACACCATCTCGTCGAAGCTGCGAGCATGCACGACAACTGGGAGACTTGTCGAGAAGTCAGGATTCCGGCTCCCAGGCGTCTGGTGCAGCCGGAATAGTTCATTGAGTTAGTCATCCCTCTAAGCTCGCGGTGATGGCTTTTTTGCATCTGTGGTTACCAATCCTTCTCAGTGTTGGTCGAGTCGATTTGTTGGAAAGAGATCCACACAATCACCCATTACTCTGAGCGCCTAATTCCTTGTGTTTCGGACTGTCCAGCGCACGAAGTGCGCACAGACCCGTCTGATCACGTCGCTTAATTACCACATGACAAGGTCCTTTGTCTAAATGTTTGCATCTAGTTCATAAAGTTAATTTGACAGCTTGACCTTTCACACGCCCCACACGAAATTCCCCACATGTGTAGGCTATTTTCATTCCCTCCTGCACATTACCCATCCCTGTTTCCACTTTTGGCCATTTAAAGTTAACTTTTGTGTGTTTTGCGACGTGTCCTTTTTAGGGAGGACGAACCCGAAGCCGACGAGGTCAAAGGTCGTCGAAGGAAGCGTCAATCCGACGGGTCGACCAGCATCTCCAGCTTCTTCAAGGTTACTCCCGCTCGAATCGATCACTCGAAGCACCGGCAACCGTTTTTCGTCAACACCGGCCTCTTTTCTGTCGAGAACCTTTAACTCCAACTCTTACAAAATTCCCACTTGATGCATTTGTCAAATTCAGTGTGAATTGTTTTTTTATGCATGTCCTGTTTGTATAACACTGTACTTGCCACTCCATGCTTCCATGCTTTTATTGGCTTGGATATAATCGATTGACAAAATCACCAATAACTTGCTTATTTCCGTTGGGTCTTGCTTCTATAATTTGTCGGGTAAAGACTAAAAAACAAATCTTACTTACTAAAAATTTCAAGTATTGCTTGCTCTCGATTTTTCCGCCAATCAAAGCTAGCGCCTGTGGTTATGCACACCCTTACAATCGTCATTAATCACCGTTTGACTAAGACCGCCAGTGTGGAAGATGAAATTGTGGTTAGGTGGTGCTTGAGTCTTCTTGTCAACCGTTTCCCAATCAGTGAATTGTCGCATGTTAATCAGGTGCATTTGATTCGGCCACGGTCCCTCGACTATGTTGTTCCAGCCGCCCAAACGCAGCTTCACAGTTTAGTTGAGCACCGCTGATGCTACCAAACACGGACTTGGATATAAGATAGCAGAGGTAGACAAATTAGTTACAAATCGGGTCGTTGAGTAGCTTGGAATATTGGATGCTTCGCGAGTGGAGAAGGGCATTTGGAGAGGGCTGGCCAAATGCCCATGATAGTCTTCCGGTCTATGTTCGCACTTTTGCGAGCCCTAATTGTCGATTCGTTAATTGGCTGCAGCGAAATACACTTAACGATTCTAAACCAAACAGACGACCTCTTGATCATAGGTTGTGTAGACCCTCGTGTTGATGGCAGACGTGCTAAGAACCTTTCAAACACAAAACTTGTCTTTAAAACGGGAATGGTTGTGCTTAAGGTAGGGGTTTCGTTAAATTGGCCATCCAGTCTAAGTGGTGTAGACTAGCGGCTTTGGGAGAAGTGCTGCGAAGCCTGATGGACCACAAACCTAAACAGCGAGGTAGTTTGCCAGGAGGCTCTCCATTTGCCCAATTCATTGAAAAAAGCAGTACTGCTTGTGACCGGTTGTTATTAGGAATGATACGAGGCTTCCCGTGTCGGCTTCCCAGGATTCAAATATCTTGGAAATCCTCCTGCGATCTTACTCCACATCTGTTAGGCTGCACAAGGTCAAGAATTTATTGAGGCACTAAAACACGCATTGATTGGTGACTTCTGGAAACATTGGAATACCAGCAGTGTCAAATATGTTCTCCGCTTTACGCACTGGGACTAATAAATTTACAACAAGATGGCTGCTTGACTTCAATCTCTAGGTGTATCTAGAGAGCGCGGCGCCTGAAGCAGCAGATACGTGGTTTCTTAGGGCTGCAAAACAACGGGCCCACAAAAGTAATCATTTTTTGACGGGGTTCCGGAGGCACGAAACCTAGTGCCCTCCACATTTCGAACCAAATTAGCAATAAACCAGTTACTTTAGTAAATATGCAATCTTCTGATTTTGCCTTTCTCTTCTGCGTTAATTTTCACGCACCAGGTAAGCCAGAGGCTTTGGGTTCCAGAAATGAGGAGAGTTCTCGTCTTTTTCGTAATGTACTTTAATCAGAGAATTTCGTCCAGTTTTGTCTGCCTTTTGGTGAATTGAGAAAATATGAAGAACTTCATTCACGATTTACAACCTCACCGAACATAAAATAATGCATAATTTAGCTAGTTGGTTTTCCTTCCACCAAATAAGCTGAATTTTTTTTCAGATTTGCGTTGCGACGACTGCAAATACTCGGTTTTTGCCCAAATAACTGGGAGTAGCCACACCCAATTGCACGGCAAAATGCTCGCGATTAGCCATTAGACTAGAAATGAACGACCGGCCCTCCCCATCTGCTAAATAGTAAACAAAATGAACAGCGCATCCAAAGCCATGCCGCCTTATGTTACGTACTGAGGAGAATACATCAAACTCTTCTGCGTCAAGATCGAGTCAACAAGGGGAAAAGTCGGAGTCGTCACTTTTTTTGATAAATTTGAATAAAATTGGGAATTCAGTTTTTTGAAAAATCTGGTCCACTGGTCTTGAATGTGTGTGTGTGTAAAATTGTGATAGGCAGAAACTCGGTGTTTCGATTTTGCCACGTACAATCAGAGGAGCATTCTGTCTCACTTCAGGACTAATCTCAAATCGCAAGCCTCACAAGCACAGTCAACATTTGTGAAATTGCTTTTTAAGTTGAGAGTGCGCCAGTCATGACAGTTTATGTGCAGCATGAGGTGACGCCAATTTAAAGGTGAATAATTCCACTTAAATCACAATTTCATTACCAAATGCAGCACACCAGACAAATGCAAGGTAAAGCACTCAAACTATGCAAAGGCTGTTATCGCCACCAGCTGGTGATTACTTTGCTTTGTTAAATAAACGATATGATTGAAGGCACAGGCTATCCTCACCTTCTTTTGAGGAAACTTGCTGTGGAAGCACTAGATGACTCACTAATGAATTTAATCTGACATTCACTTCCCTTAAGCCAATCACAGACCACGAATTTGACGCGGATTTTTATTCTTCTGATGACTCTCAAAGCTCTAGCATCAGCAGCGCTGCGTATTCCCTTTTAATTTGTGACGCCGAAGGGATTTCATGAAAAAACAAAGCTGATTTGTTTACCGACATGCACGACTGACAATGTGAGACCTGGATAACAGACGCCTTTGGTGGTGGGCAAGACGTTGCGTGTTCAGGCTGAGTCACTGCCGGTTTCCGCATGCCATGGACGCATTCATTGAAGCGGCTACTATTGATAATTGAGTTTGGCTGCTTGAATGATATTTATATTCCAATGCTAAGCTAGTAGATTCTGTCGCCATTATAGAGTCGTTTAGCTTTTATACGGATTCAGGAAACTTCCTTCAGGATAACTTACTGATCTCCACAGGATCTCACCACACCTTAATGCTTATTAAGATGTCGGCAATATTCTGGACTGTATAGTAAGTGAAACAATAATCAATACTCACACCAATATGAAGGTGTTTTATAGTACCAATGGACAGAACAGTTTTGTCCTAAAATTCCCCCAACTACTTTTCTCTGCGTTACCAGAGACCCTTCGACTCAAATTATTTTTGATTTGCTACACATTTTCATTACTTAGATGACGGTGCCAACCTGATTATACAATCAGTTCCAAAT
Source organism: Mesocestoides corti (assembly GCA_900604375.1). Taxonomy (NCBI): domain Eukaryota; kingdom Metazoa; phylum Platyhelminthes; class Cestoda; order Cyclophyllidea; family Mesocestoididae; genus Mesocestoides; species Mesocestoides corti. The sequence goes on from UXSR01000001.1 coordinate 120,449, forward strand.
TAAGGAGATCTAAATGAGGGCGTTTGCTGAAGTTTACAAAAAGCACCTTCCTTCACGAGTTACCATTTTTAAATATTTCGCAGAAGGAAACTATTAAAAATGATTTTTGGGATAGTCTCCGAGTCAGGCCTTCGGTTTGGTGATTTCAGGAGCGATTCGATCTATTTCCAGGAACTTTGAGGCGAACTTTTTTTCACAAGAGGTCGTGACTCGCTTTTCACCGGAGTCCTATAGATACATTTATTGGCGCACATTTGATATACCCTCATGCAGAATTCTCGTTCATTTCACTTTGCGTTATATCGAGACATTGCATTCTACTCTGCTCCAAAAAAAATAGAAGCTAGATTCCCTTGATAATTCGCTTTGGTTTTTGGAAAATAGATGAAGATTGTGGGACCGCAGTTCGGGCAAATCTTCCACGAATGTCTACACTTTGCTGCAAACCTTGGAAGCCCACACACATCACACCGTGATGATCCAAGTCCATGGCATACTCAGACAAATCGCCCCATCACGTTAACGGACACGTCTAATCATACACCACCGTGCCTATACTTCCCTTGCCACTCACCCGACATCAGTTGTCCAAGGCCTCATTTAGGCTCACACGACTTGCTTGGCCCAGCGAGTCACGACATTGTTAATTTACCAAATAAACAATTGAGTCCCTCTGTCTCATTCTGTCTCTGGGAACTTCGCGCCGTATCATGTCGAAAGATCCCCTATCACTGAGTTATTAGATGCATGATCTAATTCTTACAGATTTTTAAGCAAATTCATTTAATATATTAAAAAATAACGGACAACGAAAGTAATCTTGGAAACACTGTCCCTCGTTTTCTATGAACTTACCCCATCTCTCATCTAACGACGAATTTGCGTAAATTGTCCAGAGATTTGAACGGTTTATACACTAAGGCGTGCTGCTGCATTGACCAGAACAAATGGTAGTGGTATGGGGCTAAGTCCGTGTGTGGGAGAGCCTACCATTCCAAGTTCAAGAGGATCTTCTGAGTCGCGCGAGTAACTTGAGGTCGAGTGCTATCATGCAGTAGCTGCATGACTTGCCTGTTCCTTGCCCAGCAAATGGCTTTTTTGATCAAGTTCTTCGTTCAGTTTGTTCAACATATGCCCCTTAATCAGTCATGTGCTTGAATGATTCCCTATTATAATTCCTGTGATTTGGCCCTTGATATAAGTTAGGCAAGTTCTCACCATCACTGATCCTCTCCATCTCCTCCGGGTACCGCGTGTATTAATGTTCCACATTAATCCAAAATCGCCATAGTCAGGGTTAACTCCAATGTCTTGCAAAAAGGTGGCTCTACCTTAATTGTAGTTGAATTTATGGTTTTATTCAGTCAGTGGGGTATTTATAGTGACCATTACTTGACTGAATTTTGCTTTCTCGAACATGTTAAGAGGCTTGTTCTATTCCCAGTCATAACTCAGCTTACTTAAAAATAATGGGTATATCGCCTTCGTGTTGGAATCGACTCTTGTGAAATGATTTGAAATTGCACTTAAATTCGAGGATGCCGACATCGATATCCCCCCGTAGATATGATTTTTTGAATCATGTTGCACAATGACCTCTCAGTTAAATGCACAAGTCTTAGCCCTGTTGCCTTATTTCGAGAAATTCCACAGTTGGGTGACAGTGACGCAACTTTTTACAAACGATTAGTCTCGCCTTTTGTCGGCTGTGTACACACCCGTCTGAAGTCTAAGCAGAATCACCACAGATGTTCGCCATGCTTTGCTGATTTAATTGTTAACCATTAAAACCTGGAGGGGACTATGGCTCCAACATATAGAACGCCCTTCTCTAGAGGGAAGAAATTTCGCGATTTCCGGGTCATCTTGAGGTACTTCTTCACAAAGCTATTTAAGATTGCTTTGTTGGTTTGTAGAAACTTTCGGCTGATCAATGACACATTTGGTTGGAAAAACGTCGATACTACAACCAGCTAATCGCGGACTGGCGGTTTTTGGAAAACGAACATGAATGAAGTTGGCACAGCAGGAGATGAGTGCCTGGATGTTTATGCGGGCTAACATGTTGCGCACGCACGAGGGATTCGGTAGAGTGTGTCCTGTTAAATGTCACAGCCTGTGATAAAACGATGGAGGCACCAACCACCAATTTGAAGATCTAGTTCTCCGACAGCAAACACGAATATGCTCGGTTTGCCTGACATAACAGAGGCTTCTTGGGTACAAACATACAAAAATACAGAGTTCAACCTCATTTCTGGATAGCAGGACGGCACCCGCTTTGGGCCGATATGTCAACGGACACCGGAAGTAAACAGCTAGAGTACAACAGAACGAAAAGCAGTCATGGTCGCATGCAATGGGCATTCCAACCCATTTCCTGACATATCACGAGCCTTCTTTGGGAAAGTCACTACAAGGTGCACATTGCGCTAGATTATGTAATTGAGTATCTACGGTATACTGCTATCACATTTCAGTGGGTGGGTAAAAAAGTGGTAGTAAAAAAGGGGTGCCGGGGGCAAGACAGGAGACACGAGAATACAAGAAATTAGTGTGCATGTGCGAGGGCGCTTTACAGTTAAATTTGAGACCGAATGTCGTGAAGCGAGGATCAAGTCGAAGATGGAGGGGTGGGGAGGAGGCGGGTTTAGTGAAGCTGAGAGACGTGGTGACTTGTGCTGTTGGTCGGGGTGATGCCACAGGGTGTGCCAGCTGCGGCGGCGGCTGCGGCTGCGGCTTGGTTTCGCTCCCTTTCTCGACGCTTGAGAATTGGATTCGAGGTGTCGGCAAGTTTTTTCAGCTTTGGCGCGTTGCTCTCGATGCGCATTAGTTGAAGACCCTCCCGGAAACCCTCCTGAAGAGATGCAGAGTAAAATCAGTTCTGCCAATTACAATCGAAGTCTAGAAAAACGCCCAAAGGTTGGTCCCTCAACTTCTGAATAGCTTTCACAACTAGATTATCCCCGGACACGGCACAAAAGTTTGGGATTTGCTCAAGAATAGCCATTGACGTGGGCACTAGCAAATATTGAATGCAGACTGTTTACATGACGTTCCAATAAGGCATCAATATCTGACCCCACATCCGAAATGTTTCATCTTGCAGTTACTTGGTTATTAGTAGGCATTCAACACGAATAGAGCTTCGTTGGTGCCTACTGTGTGTGGAATCAGAAGCAGAACATCTAGGAGACGTGTAGTAAGATGAATGCAATCCTACATAACAAGACTCAACAAACCATTGAAAGCCCACTGTTCAAAAAAAAACAAGAAAACACTAAACTTGTTTTGTCATAGATAAATTATATCTCGCACACTTTGGACGATCCACTCTCTAAGAAATAAAAGCACTGATTTGGGAGGTACAATTTTAAGAATGAGAAGTTTCTCAATCAACCGGCTGGACCAGTCCTAGTCTACAAACATTTACCTTATTAGATACATGACCTAGTTTTTACAGACTTTTTCTCCGAGCTTAGAATTGTATTTAAAATCAAAATGTTTTTGCGACAGGCCCACGTGAACTACAACACCCCTCAGAATAACAGAGTTTACGATGGCAACTGATAAACAGCACATTCGATAGCACTGCACTTCATACCGATTCCACCAAGGAAATCGCATGCTTCTGAAGCACAAGGATCCACTTGCAGTGTTCGTGGTGCCGACGTTGTGTCGTATACAACGTGTAGCTTTTGTTGTAAATGTTTTAGAAGTGGTACTTTCGATCCCAGTGACCAGCCGCGCCCCGGACTGCAGCCTCGAAATTTTGGAGATGCGGAATTGCAAGCTCTACTGGGTGAAGACTTAATGGAAGCGCAACAAGAGCTTGTAGCTCAGTCAGGAGTCACCCAAACAAAAAAAATTAATATTGGTAAACACCACTCCATAGTTTTAACCCGGTCAGCGTGATAAAAGTGACAGGCACAGGAAGCAATGAAAAAACGAAACTAAACTAAACTAAACAGCTTAGTGCTTGAATTACTGCTACAGTGCCCACGGAATTTACATTGATATGGGGGACGGGGGTAACGACAGTTAATCGCCTCCCATATGTGCCCCTAATGTCAATATTAAAGAGCTTATTATGACGGCACTGTCCGACGTATTGACAACTGTTCTTATGTGTTTTGAAGTCACGTCAATGCGCCCAGGCCTGTTTTGGTATGGTACACATTCACGTGATAAATATGAAGAGATCTTCCAGTAGTACGAATTCACTAAAATCGCATACAATGGGTACAGCAGTTATGCCGACTTATAGAATTGTAGCAGCTCAATTAGAGTGAACCCCGGTTCAATAAATATGTTTCCTGTTGCGACAGAGATGAATTGCATTTCCCAGTTTAACGCTTCCTTGAGAAAACACACATTTCCGAAAACATATTTTCATAACCGGTTAAATTCGCTCTGCATGGAATGAAACCTGTTTTTGGTCTAGCCCTAACCTACAACCATAGATCATGTTTCAACAAAAAGTCACCCTAGGTTCATCAATCCGGTTACGTAGACATCGATCGGAAACGCGTATTTGCACGAGTTCTAATTGGGATCGAGAGGAACTTTTATCACGTATATTTTGCCTAGTTAGTACCAATTTGTTACACCAGAGTGTACAAATGACGCCCAGAGACCGGCAACGCTCGACTACACGCATGTAGAATTATTCTATCTGTGTTGGGCAATTGTCTTGCTCTAACAACAATAGATGCTTTGACACGGTGTGAAAATCTTGTCTGAAAGTACGCGTTAATTCGGATAGAGAACACGTTAAAACGCACAACCCAGTGTTTGGACATTTTGATACACTAGCTCGTCTTGTGACCGGGAGGTGAAACGCGTAAAACATCGGAGAATACATGCCGATTCGCATCCCTAGGGTTGCTACCCAACCCGTGGATTCAACATTTTGACAGCGTGGGCTGAAGTGCCTGTGACACTTAGAGTGTAGTGGTGCAAACCTCAACACGAAACATATCATGGGGGGGTTTAGGTGATGACTTAAGCGGATGGCACCTGCTTGCGCACGAGTAGTGTCTGAGTTTGGCATAAAGCCAACACAAGCAATGGAAGAAACCTTTGATCTTGCACATATGCATATCAACAAGAGAGTTAATTAGTTTTCTTAAATACACATTATGATTGTGTTTGGCTAGAGCAAAATATGCTCAGTAAAAACATGTGTAGTTAATGCTTACTTATGGAATTTGACATGATAATTCTTCATGTTTCATACCTTTTCACTAGGAAAAGGTCAGCGTCACTACCAGGTTATGAGTTTGTTACACCACACTCGCCTTACTTATCGGCAGCATAGGCTGGATCAGAACAATCCACGGATTCTCAAGTAAAGAAGAGAAACCAATAGGTACACGTTAAAGGAAACGCTCTAATGGAATGATGCTTGCAGGTAGATAGATATTAACCTACATCCGAAGCAGAGTAAAATGTCTCCATACTTACGACTGTCTACCAACTTAAGTGACTCCAGTAACTATTGGTGACAAGGGTAGTTAACTGGCCAAAATCCTACCAAATGGGAAGGTATGTTGTAGCGGCTTGCATTAAACTTTAGACCAGTCCCATGACGAAATAGTGCCATATCACAATTCATAAAATGAAGAATTTTGCTTACTTTAACTTCATTCCAATTTCGCCTCTCCTCATTGAGAATGTTGACCGTAAGAAGAGGTGTTTGAGGTGCCGATCGATACCGCATTACCCACGGATGCCGCATGACCTGTTCAATCGTTAAACGCTGTTGGGGCTGCACGATCAAAAGGCTGGTTATGAGATTTTTAGCTGGCAAGAAAAAAGACATACCTTACTATTTTAAATACAAAGGAAATCACGTAAACACGGGCAACTGCCATGGGCGATTTCTAGCCCATGTTTTACGAAAAAGGTACATACTCTGTCGTTGGATTGACAAGCACAACAAGCTGAACTTAATGTCCAGAAACTGCTTTGAATAATTTGATGAGAAAAAGTTGTACCATGAAAGTTAACAAACAAACATTTTTCATACTCGAAGAATAAAAAAATACCAATCTAGCAAGACCCTTTATTCCTAGTTGAGGGACCCAAAGCAGGTGGGTAATAATCATCACAGGGATAATGGTTGTAGACTCTGAAATTGCTCAACCCATAGGATTAATGAAGGTAGAATGACGCTTCTGACCAACAAAATGATATGAAAACAATTAATGAGGCATTTAAATTAAGACCAAGAAAGCCAAGCGCCATTCCATAGATACTTTAAAAAATGAACTCAAATGCCCGCATGCCATTGACACCTGCCCAGTTCTGCTCTACCTACAGCATATTATATCTTCAATTAATGATTCCTTATTATGCACCTCGCTACGCATTTGTTTCATTTTGTTCCCTTTTGCATAACATTTAAATTTTAGGAAAGTACGCCAATAAAACTGCGAATACTGCCCATTAGTTAATAACAAAATCGAGCTTTGCTAGACTAACTAAGTAAACGCCATTCCTGCTTACCTTCTTGAGACACAGCATTCCATTCATTTGGAGGGAATGTATAGTGACCGTTTCGTATGCGAGACCTCATGCCGGGAGAGAAGGGATCACCGCCTTGGCTGTAGAAGGGCGGATATCCACATAATCTATCCAATTAAATGTTAAAATTGACACTTACAGAATGTATGTGATAACACCAAGCGACCACATATCACATTGTTGGTCGTAAGCCACGGAACCTAGAACCTCTGGTGCTGATATTTTAAGTAAAGTAACAAATATGCAATACATACCGACATAATAAGGGGTGAAACATGGGGACTTCAGGTATTTCCCCTTGAACGTTTCTTTAGCAAATCCAAAGTCAGTTAACTTAAGAATTGCATCCGAGGCATCTGACGAGAAAAGCAGGTTTTCAGGCTACAGTAATTACTTCATAACATCATTAAATACCTTTAGGTCACGATGGGCAATATCTCTCCTGTGAAGGCACTGGATCGCAGTGGCTATTTGATAAACTATACGCGCTGCGTCTGGAAAGGCAAATAAATAAACCAAATGCAAACCATTTTCGGTAAAACCTTGTTGGTGTCTAGTCTGTATACGGTTGAACAACTCGCCACCTGACATGCATTCCATTACGATAAGCAGGTGATTTCTTCCAGTGTTTGTATTATTGTTTTCAAATATGTCAACAATTCTTACAATATTTGCACAGTCGTGAACTCTGTAGTGCAGCTCTACTTCCCGACAAGCCTTTTCGTCATCGCCAAGAACCTGAAATACAAATAGCAAACAAAAATCAAACAAACCTTCAGTGCATATGTGTTGCCAGTGGCCCTATGTATACACTTGAGAACTCGTCCATTGATCCCACTACCGAGACTAGTCTGGGTTATTTCATACTCATTAGTAATGGGGGTAGTTTTCACGGGAAAGCCGTACCCAACCATCTCAAGATCAGACAGCCGCCAGAAGCCTCAGTGTTCAGGGCCACAGGGCCAGCGATGCCCAATTAGAAGTTAATTCAAGGTAGCATTGTTCAAGTCGAGTCGACGTGTGGAGTACTCATTTATTCTACAGGTGTCATTAATATATTTTCAGGCTTTAAATTATGAAAATATGCATAATTGCATTGTTTGGCATTACTAATTATTTAAAATAGATTAGATATTGACACTAATAATCAGAAAATAATTCACCGCAAATAACCGCGTTTGTGACCTATTTTGAATCAGATATTTTATTTTGCAGTCTCAAAACACTAGCTAACATCGATTTAATTGTGTTTGTGTTATCATTGCTAAATTATCTTAATCACGTCTTCAAAGTCCAAAATCATGAAGAGAGAAAATTCACCCAAATATAGTGCATTTTATACAACTTTATTCAAGTTTTTCCTTAAAAACGCATCATGATTTTATCAGAACTTTGTTCTGATATCGTGTGTTTTATGGTGCTTAAAATCCTTGCTCTCATGAATTGAAATTGTACCTGATATCTGAGCATGATATTTCATGATTCCTCCGAATTTAGAAAGGCCAGTATTTATCATGCTTTGTTATATTTGGTTGTTGCTAATCAGGAAAGCTTTTTGTAAGCTTAAAAGCTTAATATCATTAGCTAAAATTAATCGCTTAATCATATTGACAGCCCCCTTAATGTAGCTCACATTGCTAATACTAAACGTCGGTTGAGGCAATCAATTAAATGCGAGAGAATCTTTTAATTAATAAAATTTTGATTAGGTACAATATAATAACATAACGAAATTTGCGGTACCATAAAAGCTTGCTTTTTAGTTCCCGAAAAGATTCAATGTTAAAAACTAAGAGCCTGACCGTTTCATAACATGCCTTATTCAGCTTTATTGCATTCAAGATACAAAATTGCCAAAATCACTCTCTCCAAAAAATCACATAATACAGAAGCTAACAAAAAATCTTATCATAATACAGAGCTTGTAATTTGTATCTTCAATATGCAGCAATTGATATGCAATTATTTGCCATTTAACCGAGGTAACCAAAGCCTATGTATAGTTATTGATCATGTATGACGATAAATTAAAATGTAATGTGCTGACATATCAATTTACTGATTTGCATTTCTTCAATTCACACATAGCAGTAAATACTAAATACAAGGAGCAAAAAATAAACACATCTATAGTTTTTCTACTGTCAAGCTTGAAAGATCTTTTGGGTTATGAACAAAAATTGAGAGCCAACGTTGGCGCTGAGGTTCAATTCAATACCAATTTCTGTTAAAACCCCTTAAAACCAATATTTTTATCATTTTTTTGACTTATCGAACATTTATGGTCACTGATTTTATTTTTTAAACTGAATTTTTGTGAATGGAAATACAAAGTGCATTCCGCGGCATAATGAAGCACATAATTACCATTACAGCATACTCGAACCGGTCACACAATCATACATGATTTTGGCTGTCGTAAGACCTTAATTATTTAATGCACTAGTTCAAACATAAACTTAATATTCCTATACAGGGTGAAGGAGGTTCTTTGATGGACTCGCAATCATTGTAACAGGCTAATTCTTCTAAAGAAATGTTCGCGACAATGCAGGTGCTTTGATTAAGCTTGACTGTTGCATTCTGTCTTTGTTGTTAGACAGTCAAGCTCAAAAGATTCTTCCGGCTTCTGAATAAATCTGAGCTCTGACGTCGGTGCCCAGATCCAATTCAACACGAATTTCTTTTAAACTCCCTTTAAGTGATAACGTGCGTAAACTTGACCTAGTTAGTGGCTGGCAGATTACATTCTCTAATAGCAGTATCATAGACGGTTAAACAAAGGTTCCTAACAAGTTCACAAAGCAAGCTGGACATGTAACACTACTTGGTTTGAGTTGGTTGGGACTTAATACGCATTACACGATATCCTTAATATTACGGTTCCAATGACTTGAGATATCGGTTTAATTGAACATAAACTAGTGACCTCGTATGCGTCGTCGTTGGTACGAAACGTGTCCTATTTATCTCGTCATCATATTGCAGGTCCTCAAAGACACTAATAAGTCAATGAAATTTTGATCAAGTTACAAGACTAATTGGAGCAGTCACAAGCATTTTTGACTTGCGATGGTATTAATGCGGAGTGCCTAACCAGCCTCTATGCATTACCAACCAATGATCACTTCGGTTTCATTTAGGATTTGCGGGTTCGTCATCTCAGTCTCCTTCCCTATAAGGCTTTCTCTTCTTCCTGCGTACCTAATCAAAAATAACAGTATTTTCTATGCCCACACCGGATGTTTCTGCGGGTCCTTGAAAAAATCCTCCGTACGCCATTATGAAAGTGATACGATGTTACATTAGAGGTCAGAAGTTGAATGTGATTATTAAATCCAGCTAATAAGTCTCTAAAGCAACAACTTAGGTTGGATTATATTGACAGATCAGTTAGAATTTTATTTAAAGGTTGATGTTTTGAAAGTTACATATGATAAAGTTCACGAGGTATGCTATTTTAATGATAGACAAAGCATAGTAATTCTGTTTAGAGACATTGTGTTCGTTTTTGTTTTTCACCTTATTTTATATATTTTTCCAAGCTTGCGCGCTTGTCTTAATTTTGTGTCTCGAAACACTTTTGATGAAATGAACATTTGTCGACAGTTTTGTCGAACAGTATCTTTATTACTGACCTCGAGGCCTTTCTCAAGTTGCCGAAGTTTTAATTTAAATCCACAATTTGAACCGCATGTATGTTTTTGACCTTAAATTTTGTATTTCAGAGCTCAAAATTATCGAAGTGCTTTACTTGTTTTTAACAAGATCCTTTTTCTACACATAGTTTAGTGTATATGTTAAGTTAAATATTCTTAAATATTCTTATGTTTTCTCCATGTGCATTGCAGATTCTTCCTGGGAATTTAGCCAACAATGCCAGAAACAATACACTTCCTCGTGACTATGAGAGGATGATGCAGAAGGTTATGTTTAGAGTCGGCCCTACCACTATCGCTACGAAGCGACTTAAGCGCATGGTCATGAGCAAGCGTGAGACTAAGTTTAGCGAAGAGGCTCGTCTATCCACACCCCAGGGTCGCGAGATTATATATCGCCGACTTCTTAATGGCAAAAGAAACCTCGTACCTTTTGGTAAATAATTTGTATCTTACGTCGGAGTTGAAATGTAAATAAATAGTTCGTGCTTTTTTTCGAGAGCCTATCGATTTTCGCAGTAACACAGTTTTTTAACTTGTCATCGGTACTTTTAGATGATGTCACTCGAGCTTTTGCCTCTGTAGCATCCTCCAATATGGGCAGTTTTTTTAAGAGTCTTGGCCAATTTACATACGCCAGTTATTTTGAATTTTTTGTGTTTGATCGGGTGGTTTCAGTGAACAATAATTAGGCAAAACCGAAAGGAGCCCTTGAGTGCAGCTATCGACCTCTTTTCTTTGTTCACTTTGAAAACCTCTTTTAGGGGGGCACGTCTGTTCATCCAAAAATAATTTAACTCAAAATTCTGTCGAAAGTGTGGTTAAATTTAGGCCATATAGGATGTAATTGGCAGCATAGAGGTAGCACATCTTTAAGTCTGGACGCTTTAATTCATTAGTGAATGTGACTCTGCGGTTCTAGGTGTAACAAATTTATCCGTTCGATTAAATGGCAATCGGAAGCCGGTGGTGAGGTCCACGTAATTGTTCCAGGCAGCTCGGTTATAGTTTAACTTTGTACACCCAAATGTTGGCCAATGTGCTCCACATGGTTAGGTTACAATCCCTATGCTTAATGTCTAAGTTAGGAGGTTCAGTGTGGTTTTATTGCTTGTGAGAACAGCAAGTCGGTATTAACACGCAAAATGTAAAGTGCTGTCGGGAGTGGCTGAGGCCAGCACAACTACTGATTTTTGACGCCAATAAGCGTAATTTTTAGTGACATTAGCAGCTACCTAAGGGGAATGTCCTCTAGTTTCTACTTTTGTCAATAAGTTTTGTACTGGCGAATGACCCACTCAAGGGGTTATTACGGTTGTCGTGGCTTGAATGTTATTTTAAGTAGCATGGTAGAAATGCATCCATAGTATTAAAACAAAATTTATCAAATAGCAGTGAGTTAACTAAATGTCCTATAGAGATTTCACGAAACGACAGTTCGTAAATGTTTTCCACAATTTAGCTGAAGAGTCCTTACTGCAGCAAACATGAGGGGTTTCTGAGACTATGTTTTCGACAACTGATAAATAAAGCATGCCAAATTATTATTTAGGGAGTTTGCATTGAATATGTAAAATGTTTCAGGTCAATTTGGTTCTACCTAACTGACCCATCAATTTAAGTCAACTTTAGCAAACTTGTGAAATGACAAACCTGCAAGTCGTAAATGAAACCTAAGTGATCATTAGTTGATAATGTAAAGAGGCTGGTTGGACATTCCGCATTAATACCATTTCAATTTAAGAATGCTTGTGATTGCTCCAATTAGTCTAGCAACTTGATCGAAATTTCATTGACTGCATTAGTGTCTGTGATTAGTTGGTTGTGTTAAACGAACAATACTTTTCTTAAACAGCTGATGACTGGCGATGAAATGCCTTACTCTTCATTAAGGTAGGGGTCAGTAGAGATTAGCTCCACCAAGGGAACCACAAGTGCCAACCAACATCCGAAAAATCATTCCGCCTTTCAAAAAGTACTAAGAAGGTACTGTGTTCCATAGGTCTGTACCAAACACCAATGTTTTTGAGTTCATTGAGCATTTTCCGATACCTGCATAAGGGAAGCGTGTAGACAGGACTCCGGCATTAGTTTACCACTTAAAAGAGCGTATTTGCATCACGTGCTTTCAGCACAACTAACGATGACGTGTTCGAGGTAGCCTGGACTCGTACCTCCAGACTGCAATATGTTTGGGATTTCGCACAACGGTCTTCATCATACGCAGTTACTTGTCTCAAAATCATGCACAAACACTTTGGGCCAGAGGCTCGCTAACAGGTCTCGTGGTTCTACAATGAGGAAATTGATCATGCACGAAGATGTTGGTGGGCCATATGCTGGCGAATGGCTCACGTGTGATTGCTATCACATTTTTGTATCATTTGAAATGATATATGGGGTTTTGTAGAGGTGACTGGGTAGGCTCAATGCATGGATTAGCACACCGACAAGCTCAATTATCGGTTAGTCCATGGAGTCGTAATGGCACTGGAAATTCTGAGTTCCATAACGAATTTTTCAAGAGCTTCTAGTGGGTCTGAAATCAGACGTCTGCGAGCCGCTGGATATAGTGGATGCATCGTCGTTCCTGGCTTTTAACGACCCATATTCACTCAGTCATTACCGACCAATGTATGCAGAACAAGGTAAACAGCGATTCACTTCAGGCTGCTGATTACAATTAAAAGGTTTTTGTTGGAGGTTAACCTGAGTCCCCGAAAAAAACTTTTATGAGCACATTCCTCCAAATAACCACTTTTAGTGAGGAAAGCTTCCTATTTCCTGCCGCATCTGCTAAACACTTCTAGTCATTAGAGGTTAGAATATTGAGGATAGACCAACTGCGTCTCTAGAGGCAAAACACCCTCCAAGTCTACTGGTCTACTCGATTACGGTTACTTTCATCGAGTCAACAACCTTGATTAGTTACAATGGGAGGATGATGCGTACGAGCTACGATCTGCTCGACTGGGAGGACAAACATTGGACTCACGGAATATTGTATTCATCTCAACTAGCCAACATGGCAGAGGTAGGTGGGACTGTCGAACCTTTTGCCGAATATTTTGCGGACCATCTGAGGCGCATCGATTGCAATGCATCTGAAGTTGCATATGACGGCTATTTTAGATATCAAACATGTGGTGCCGATGACTACCTGTGATGAACTCCACTAGGGGCCAAGATTAGTGCAAAAAAGCCTACGCACAGCAATCTGAAACCTGTACAAACGTTTACCGAGGGTGTGGTTGACCAAATTGTTTGTTACGGATTTATGAGTAAAAGTGTATGCGTAGGTGGCCACCAGAACTGAAGACTGTAAGTTGCTTTAGCGTCTACATTTACTAAAGACAGCTCCTCAACCACCCATCCATCCGAAATAGCAAAACCAAGACCTTATTTAGACAGCGTTTAAAATGTACTTATTACAAACACACATACAATGATGCTTGAATTGCCTCCAAGTGTGGCGACGAATCTGCACGACGACGGCTGAAGTTGCAAGGAAATGAAGATACAGAGTTGGGAGAAGATGAAGCGTTAGATTAAGAGAGGAGCAAGAAGGAGAGGGTGAGTGAGGCCTAAATTGAAGAAGCTAGAAGAGCTAGGAGAGGTAGATAGAAGAAAACCTGTATCAAAAACCTATAAAAACGAGAGCTTCATGGCCGTGAACGTGACGAGGATGAGGATGAACTCGATGAAGACGATCTCGACGACCCCGAACTACTTCCAGAAGACGATGAGCCCGTGGAAGAGCTGGATGTGGACGGAGAGGGCTTTCGCGTTGGTCCACCTGCGTTCTTCGGCCTGGCCTGTTGTTGTTTTGATGCAAGGTCCTTCGAGGAGGAATCACCAGCTCCGCTACCTGGTTTAGTATCGCCGCCGCTTCGCGCAGCATTACTGCCAGAGGGGCGCGTACTTGAAGTCAAGGGGCTTCTAGATCTTCGATCTCGCCGAGCAGGAGGACCTGCAATACGATGACGAGATAAATAGGACGCGTCTCGCACTAACGACGACCCATACGTGTTCAATAAAATCGATATCTCAAGTCATGGCGACCGTAATAATTAGAGTCTCAGGTAATGCGTATTAAGTCTCAACCAAATCAAAGCAAACAGTGCTACATGTCCTGCGTGCTTTTTGAACTTATTAGGATGCTTTTATTTCGATCACCAATGGTGCTAACATTGGATTAATGCATTCTGCCAGCCACTAACTAGGTCAAGTTTACTCAAACGGTCACTTAAGGGGGTTTTAACTTCAGCGCTCAGGTTTATTCACAACCCGAAAGATCTTTTGAGCTTGGCTGCCTAACAATAAAGACAGAATGCAACTGTCAAGCTTAATCAAGGCACCTGCATTCTTGCGAACGTCTTCGTAGATGAAGTAGCCTATTACCATGGTTGCGAATCCATCAAAGGACCTCGTTTACCCTGGAGGGGAATGTCTACTTTATGTGCGAACCAAATAGTTCCTTTGCTACGATGTAGTAAGACAAGCACAACTGTATTGCACGGGCACATTTGTCCTGCTGTCATCCGGTAATTAGTATATGCTAATTTTATCATCGAATACGCATTTCCTGTGGACAAAACACAAGTGGAAAATCAGGCGAAAATGGGTAAACATTGGAGGCCAAAAAGCAAACCTACGGGAACCCCTGAGCTGACCAAAGCTCTGATATTAAACAAAACTTTTGCTAGTCAAGCCTCCGGTGGTATCGGTGGACCGACTGCACCAGGCTTACACTCTACTGTACTTATCCCACACAAATGTCGTAAGAACAATGCAGACCTGCGCGACAAGGCCTTACAATAACTAGTGTCCGCTGCTCTATGACGTATTTTCAAAACCAGAAATCGTCAACCCAGCAAGTTAGTGCTGTCCAGAGGCAGAGTGCAGATGTATGCATCAAGACACCATGAAACAAATTCTAACAAGGTGGACAGCATAAAAGGAGATCGACGTTATGGGAAAAATTTTGAGTATTGCGGAGTCTGAGGTGCTGCCGCCCATACCAAAAGGTTAGACAGGGTGGTCTTAAAGTACGAACAATTTATCTAGTTACACACGTCTACGGTCGTAATCAAAAAGACCCAGAACCAGGCATATCTGTCCTATCGACCCTACCCCTAAACATTCCGCCAGCACGATAATTACAATTCATTTTACATTTTCCAAGTTCCTTCCTAACATCCACATCGAAAAGTGGCTTTATTAACTACGAAATGAGCGTGTTTGAAGAACAGCACCAACATGGGTTCCCACGGCAGAACACTATGGGGTACTCACTTGGCCGGCGGTAGCGTGAACTGTTGCCAACGGGAGATCGAGCACCACCTCGGGCACCTGCGCGCGAAGCGAAGGGACTGCCACTGCTGCGCCGTCGGCCGGGTCGCGATGACCGATCTGCCATGGTTCGGGACGAAAGGGGGGAGGGAGAACGACGCCGACGAAGTCGGTCTCGGCTCGAGTCCCTGACGCCAGTGCCTCCGGTGCCAGCGGTGGCGACAGATCCAGACGGAGCGGCATCTGCTCCGCGATGACGATCAGCATCTCGTGCCCGAGAGACGGGCTCATCGTGACCCGGTCCACGACCCCTGCAACCAAGTAAATAACACATCTTAATAACGCACGTTCCTCTGTTTCGAGGTTGGGATGCAGTCAATGAGTACTGCTAGTGTCTACCTAATTACGACAAGAATAATCAACATGGGGGTGCTACAGAGTTCCTGTGGTATCAGGTAAAATTCAATAAAAAAACTTCCTGCATTGTTACATTTGTGTAAATTACAAAATATTTACGACTTTCGTTTACTTTTCGGTTAAATACACGGACCGATATTATTTATGGTTGAACTAAAAGTGAAATGTGGATACCCCATTTTTTAATCATTCACGTTTACCCGAGAGCCGTAAGAAGCCTTCCCCCTTAACAAAAAATACATATCAACTTACGTTTTTCCAGAAATGCAGAATCTTAAGTAATTGATGTGATACAGGCACTCAGTGGTTTGTCTCAAGGATTTGCAATCAATAAAAAAGGGAGTCCATGTTGACCATTTCGAGGGCAGGTCAAACTACCAGAGAGGCCACCAACGCAGGAGCCAGTACCAGGGTGTTAATTTTTCCCAGCACGACCATTTGTGCAGAGGAATCGGAAGACAAAGCTTTGCGAAGATTGCTGCTCCGAAAGTGCCTAGTGCGAGTGCATGTGACAGTACCGAGAGAATGCACGCACTAAGCTTTCGAACAACCATCGTAGTTGCTTCTCAGCTATGCACAACAAAACGTCTCATGCTGATTCACGTCCACTGACCCGGTCATCGCCTTCTCCGGCACACTGACCTTTTCACGACGTCGCTATCGATCATGCGAACCGTCTGCTCACACATTCCTGTGCGTGCGTGTGTGTGAGTGTACCTCACCCCGCTACCCATTTAATTCATCTGGCCATTCTGCCATTTTTACTTTTACGGATTCACCCAGACTGCAGTGGTCAGCAACCCCCATTATTCAGACAGACAATTAGGTTGAGCTATCTAGCCAACGGTTGGTTCTGAAACACTTATCCGGGGCTCCAACTGTAATTTTTCTGATTAAATAGAATCGGTAACATCGAACTAGTCTTGCGTGAGTTGAAGACCTGGAGTGTCAGACACGTACGAAATCTCCCAAGCCGAGAAATGACCTTGAAATCGGGTAATTTATGGAGTCCCGATACAGAATCCGAAACTTAAAATCCAAAAGCACCACAAAATATTCAAATAATTGAAAAACCGGGATTACTAGGGGCGAAGTATAAAAATGGATCATGGGTGACCCTTTGCTTTAATTTTGACACAATCTTTGATGACAAACTTGTTAACAGCTAACATTTCCCACAACATAAATTTGTCGCTCTGATGATGTTGTCTTGCATTCACAATGCGCGAAGATGCATTTTACCTCAAAAAAAGGCCAAGCTCACACCCCACCTTTTCACAACAGGACGAAATTCAATGTCAGCAGTTGATAGAACTACGTGTGTAGCGATGTTCGGGAAGCCGAAAAAGAGCAATGTCAATACACTGTGTCAACGCTTGCCGTCACCTCTGAGCGACAAATGCACACACCGCCTTTTGTAAACAGCATGAACTGCTGTTGGTAAGAAATTTAGTATGTACCAAAGACTAACGCTGCGGCCACGACGATGTATGTAGACAATGTACGAGTAATACGAGAAACCATTTTTTAATGTGCTGTACTGACGTACATACGAATGGGACATATTACTACAAGTGTTTCGACAATGGGCTGGAAAAACGCTATCATTGTCAAAGCGTAGTATTTTCGCGCGCCTTCCTTTAATTTGTCAGTAGGATGCTAGCTCAATAGAACAACAAACGTCCCTCGGTAACGACAAAAAATTCGTTGAAAGCTAGCACACAAAAATGCAACAATGCGGATTTACACAGCTCTTCTAAGGGAAGCCGCACCGACTAAATCTCCAACGCCAAGATATACGCATTACAGACTGCCCCTAAGGACCTGATTGGACGACTTCGTGCGTGGGAGTGAAAATAGTGGACGAAAAATCCTACCTCGGAGGTGAGGCCTGATGATGTCGGCTTCGGGAGACGGGGGAGAATTGGCGCGAGGAGCGTGGGGGCGGCGGTGGCAGCACCTCGGTCACATTAACCTCCTGCCCGTCGATCTGGCCGCCATTCATGTAATTCACCGCATCGGAGGCAGCCTGTGCGGTGGTGAAGTCGATGTAGGCATAGCCCCGGTGGAACTCGGGATGCATGTGGTCTGACGGCATCTCCACAGACTTCACCTGACCCCAAGTCGAAAATATCTCCGAAACGTGTGCCTAAACGAAACCGTTTTGAGTAGTTAGAGACATGGCTCTTATCTTAGCATTGCCAATTCAATTAACGCAATCAAGAAATTGGAACATGAATAGTGTGAAAGCATAGCAAGGACTTAAATTATGCAGAAAAAAATGCGACCAATTTTTCGATATCTTGTTTTCAATACGTCTGCATTTACAAAACGTTACTGCTCGTTGTACCCTAAAAATGACCCGATTAAAAAGCATGCTTTTATCAGATTGTAATTAAGGCAAATACAACCACTTTTCTGAGACCGATGACTTATCTGGAAGGTGAATTAAACTTGTTAAGGTTACACGAGATCACACATGAAGCGAGGTACGTAACCGCGATTGATCGAAGCAGAACCCAATGAGCAAAAGCGACGTCACTTGACTCAGCGGTTTAACACATAGGAAAATTGAGGGCAAACAAATCCATTGAAAGGCTGACGTGGGGTCAGAGAGCGGCTGCGCACGACTTAAAACTTACCTCAGTAACGTTTCTGGAAAGTTTTGTGACCATGACACGAGTAAACTCAGGCAAAGCGAAGGCAGCCGACTTCAGGTGATCCTCTTTCGACTCCGTCTTGGAGGCAGCAGTCTCGGTCTCCTGCTTTTTGGCTTCCTTAGTGACCGGCATCTCGTCTTGTTTCTTCGCAAGCGCCACCGCATTATCGTGGTTTTCTTGCTTTGTTTGGAGTGGCTTGCTGCTTGAGGAGATCGCTACGTCTTCTGACGATACCTTCTTTGCTGCTGATGGTTCTGTCGTAGGTTTTTTAGCTGGAGCTTCGGCGGAACGCTTCGTGTATGGTTTAGAACCGTTTTTATCCTCATAATTCCGTTTCGCATCTGTCGAACGATCTAAAGCATGGAATGACAATAGCATTAGTTAGACCACACAGAGGCACAACAGTTGCTTTTTCGACCAGGTTTCCATAGTATTCGAGGTCTTTTTGGTGTGCGATGTTAGTTAATGACTTTGGGTTGTACTAACCAAGCAAAAAGTTAACACAATACGATCATCTAGTGCCGAGAAACAAAAAACAGACAATGAATGTGGTTCTTGCAGAAGTCAATAAGCCCGAACCGCAGAATGATCTTAAGCTTCGGGGTGGGCTTTAAAGGCAGTGAAGTCAGGCTAAGTGGGATATTGCAAAGTTGCGTCAGCACCAGAAATTGCGGCGGGTTCAAGTTACAGTGACCACTGTTGTTAATAGAAAAACAGTTAGCATAGTAGCATGACAAGAAAAGGCCACACACTGCGAAGATTTTTCAACCTGATTAGTCTGTTTTAATTGATTCATACAAGCCACCAGAACTACCACCGACTACTTTCTCCAAATGCCAAAAAATGCTTCAAAATAATAATAATAATAACATCGAAAATCATGTCAAAGTTGTCGGACTTAGGTCCGTAAACTTAAAAGAAGAATTGTTTCAAAATAGCATGTAATACATTGTAAATGTTGGCTTATGACACTTTGATAAAAGGGGGACTTATTGATAAACCAAATCTCTAGCATCAAAGGGCACTTACGGGGTGAGGATGGTTTGTTAGCTGAAGAGGGCTTATCGTCCTTCGGCCGAGAGACGCCTTCATTTAAAGTTGGTTTTTTCTCCGAAAATCGGCCTAGGTGTGTGAGAGGCGGAGGAAGTTAAGGAAAATGCCACAATTGCGATAAATGTGTCCCCATCTTCGTTACTTACGTGGTGATGGCGACCTTCTACGAGAAACTGACTTATCATCTGAATTTACGGCAGTACTCGTGTCACCTCCACCGGGCTTCTTCTCTGAAGCGCGACCTTCAAAGCACAAAGAGATTAGCAGGTAAAATATTGATGGCTGAGGAGGGAATTGTGGTTAACGTGGTCACCTAGTTTATACCTTTTTGACGAGTTCGTGTAAATTTATCCCATTAGAGAGCTAGCAAAAGTCCAAATGGAAAACCACTACCTTGGGCTGAATAAAAGACCTTTTGGTGAAATAGCAGATAATTGACGCGCGCGACTTTCATTTCAAAACACCAAATAAGCAAACCTTTACTAAGACCTGTACAAAAACATGAGGCCGAAAAATCAGGGTGGGTTTGCGTGTGAAAAGACTTCACAGATGCTACGTAAATTTCCATCAGAACCATTTTTAGGTATCGATTAAGTCACACGTCAAGCACTGATGATGGTGTGGCTCATGTAGTAGAGAGTCAATGTAGAGATGGAATGATTGACCAGGAAAGCGGGAACACTTGATTGAGTGAAGGCGGCAAAGATGATTAAGCAAAATCATAAGAAAACCATACGTGGCGATGCCGACGTCTTTCGACCTCCGTACTTGTCGTCCTTGTTCCGAGAAGCTGGCTGAAGTCTGCCCGCTCTAGAACCTAAAAATACACATTTTATGCATTTGACGCCAAGAAGAATATTTGTGGGGTTTACGGGGCCTTGTGTTTACTCACGTGGTGATGGGGACTTTTTACTCGGCCGGGCTTTTTCGCGCGATCTCGATCTTAATTCACCTCTCCCAGGACGAGAAGCAAGTCGATCTGCAAAGAAAACAAGCTACATAAAAACTTAGTGACAAATGCAGCTTTGGTAACCCACTCAATTACCAATTAACCACATTCTACTAAGGCCAAAGTGTGCGGGAATTCGACGTTTTTCGTGCAATTGCTATACAGTCGAGTAACGTGGCAGAGGCTGTCCACAGATTGAAATGTTCACCAATCCATGCCAGCACCATGGATTGTTGAAAGATGGAGATGTCGCGACAATGTCTGGGTCATCACTTTGTTGAATAACGCCTCTCCCTTGAGCCAAAGAAATAGAATGTGGAAAGCAGGGACGTATCCAATTGTTCAGTGATTAATCCAGCATTTTTGGCGCGTCAATTTGAACTTAATGTGTGGACGGTGAGGGAGTGAGGTTCGATACAATTCACATGCTCAACCGACAGCACGTCGGCCCCAATCGATGCTATACGGTTTACAAAATAGTGAGAGAAAATACTGGCGTGCAAAGCCGCTTATTTTGGGAGCTGTTGCGATTGAAAAACGGCTCAATCATCTCCATAATGCAGCTTACGTGGGGAGGGGGACCTCCTTCGTGAAGTGTCCTTGTCGTCCCGGGGTCGCACTGGTCCGGAATCCTTTCGGTTGACCCTCGTATTCGAAGGCCTCCCTAAAACGAACAAAAAATGCAACCCACGTCAAAACAGAAGACTGTCATCAACAGGCTTTCAGCTTACACTTTGTGAGACCGGTGAAAAGTGATTTCATGAGCATAACCGAATTAATTAGTGTAAAATCATTGCCTGTCATCACAAAAGAACGATCGACGACCAGTTAACTACAATCTGCCACTAGTTGCTTGACCTGTACTGAAGCTTGATGTGAGTTAGAGCAGACATACTCCGTTTTTGCGGAGAAGGCGAGGAACTGAGGGACGAGGCTGAACTGCTGCTTCCACTGCTGGAACTACTTCCACTCGAGCTGCTCCCACTGGAACTGCTAGTACTTTCCGTAGAACTGCTCCTTGATCCAGACGAACTGGAGGCGGAAGAGGAAGAGACTGTGCGGCGGGCACGTCTTGAGGTGTCACGTGACACCGCCTTCCCGGTTCCGCTTTTCGGCGAAGTGGTGCGTTTCTCTCGATCCGCAGACTTCTTCAGGCGCTCCTCCCGACTGCTTCTGTTCTCGACGACTGGCATCCGGCTAAGCAAACAAAATTCCCACGCATTTTATTTATATTTCCACACAAAACGATTTATTCTGTTTCCGTAAAATTGAAACAATGAACTAGAATAAGCACAATACGCATAAGCCATTATTTTAGCAACAGGTTAACGCTGTCAAAGATACAACGTCTAATAAGCATTTTCTGAACCAAAATGCTTGGTTTTAGGTCTAAAATGAAGTAGAACACCGGCAAATCACCTAGATTGTTATTTTATTGGCATACTAAATTTATAGACTAGCACCGACATTTGTCCACCCCAGTGAATATGTATCTCTTCTGCTTCTGGAATTCGTCTGAGGCCAATCGCGATTCGTTTGGGCGCAAAAAATCACCTTAATTTTGGGAAATCCATTTTAAAGAATTGGCAAGTTACGATCCTACCAATTACAGGCAAATTAATCCTCCGCCGGTTTACGAAATGATCCTGTGAATTCACAGTAACAGGTAAATATTCACACAATTCGAGTTATGTAACTTCCAGCGATCTGCCAGATATTTGCCAACGCTACTTAATCTAGAGTAATCGCACTCAATTAAAATGGAGTTAAACAGCATTTGTAAATAATACCGCCATGACAACCTAAGAAGCGCCAGCCTATAAGTACACTAGCTTTTAGTCAAGTATTTACACATGCGGACACACACACACACATCAGAAGCAAAGATTTTCAGAACACAAGCAGTTATAAGGTGTAATTGCGAGTATGTGTATTTTATACGTTGAGAATCAAGAATGTTAACAAATTATGCACAAAGCAAGAAGGGCACCAGAGAAAAAAGGAGATACATAAGCACAGCCAGCTCAAAATAGGAGGGGTAGACGGGACAGCGCTCCCATAGTCTGTGTTTGTGTGCATATTTATGTACATCGGCTGTGGTACGTGACGTTACAGCTGCGGAGTATACTTCACAAACAACTGTAGCCTATAGCGTAAAAGGGTGTTAGATATATTCATGTATGCATGTATAGCGTCTTCGTCGGTTTATACGTATCTGGAGTCTTACGTATGTCACATGGGATAAAATGGATAGAAAAAAGGTTGTCTACTTTTCGTAATGATGACTGTACACACCCCATAACGGGCACTTATCACAGCGGCGCAGAGGCCAGAAAAACACGAGGGATGGAGCAGAAGAGAGGAAAAAGAAAGATAATACAACAGTACGGGGGAGAAAATAATGAGATCCAGGAAATTGGGAAAACGGAAAGAAATATTTGGATAACGACTAAAACAAAATACAAAAAATAAATCAGTATTGAAAAAAAAACTCGGTAACAGTACAGTACAGAGTAAGGCAATGAATGGGAAGCTAGTTCATCCACTTGCGGCAAAATTGCGATCCACACAAGCACGGTATTCTGCTCGGTTTGTCATCCTCGAAATCAAACTTGTAATCATAAGTCAACTCTTCGCCCTTCTTAATAAACCGCTTCGCAATAATGATGATTCGCTTATAAGCCTCAAAGGCAAATACCTCCGCAATGCAATTCGGTTCGCAGGAATGGTTTATGTACCTCGCCAGGCCGCCGTACATGGTTGCATCCACAATGCACTCATCATCAGCACGAAACATGTAAATTCCGCGGTTCTGAGATTCATAGAGACGCTCACGTCGATTACCCACCTCGTTACGAATCATCTGACCCAGGTACTCGATTATGAACTCGTGTTTGTCAATATCACGAGCGGCGAATAATCCAAGGCCCTGAATTTTTGACCGAGCGAGAAGGACATTATTCTTCCATTCAAACCGCAGACGTCGGTACTGCTGGTACTTGCTCATAATAGGAGAGGACTGCTTGCCTGTTGGAGCTGTCAAAGGAGAGGGTGAGCAAGTACGAGGTATCTGATTTAGAGGACGCAGAAACCCTAAATGAGGCGAACCGACGGGAGTTTGGTGCTGCGCTGAGACTACTTGACAGCCTTCTGGTTCACGATTACGACTTCGGACGTACGTTCTAAGCTTTGGCTCCGAGCGGGCACAACCAGTTGGATTGATCATTATAGGCATCTTGGTGATAAGTTGCATTTTGCCAAACTTGAAAACATATTCGCGGAGGTGCTCCACACCTGGGAGAGATTCTATTGCACGCACAATGTGAGGTTCACAGAGACCAAAGAGATCTTCACCCTGCAATTCAACGGGAAAAAGGCTCAGTGAGGTCATCCTGGCTTGTTTGCGAGAGTCTCGGACGGTGGTGAGAACATGCTGCCATGCCAAATTGCAGTTTCCAGACCTGAAGTGATCGTCAGGAAAACCGCGTTCGCTCGCGGTTACCGTAAACACCGGACTAGGATGGGCGGATGGAAAATCATCAATGAAACTATGGCTACTGCCGTCGTGATTAGCGTGGCAAGAATCAGTGATTGTGCAAGTATAGCGACAACGCCTGCCAGGCCTCCTATAAGACCAATAAATGCGCGTAGTCGAAAACCCAACGGGATATATGAAAGAACTATTGTGGAATCGACCACTCTCCAGGTGTTCAGGTAACAGCTGTCCTATGGAATTTAAGATAAGCGTGCCGACTCGAAAACTATGTGGATGATCAGTGGTCGCCAAGCACTGGGTCCCAATTACATCTTCAACCAGTGAATATTCGTCCCTGGCGAGGTAAACACGACGGGATACGTTGAGTGTCTCCAATCTGCCCACACGTGGTGCTTGATTCAAGTGCATTGGACAGAACATACTTCTGTCTTCATGGAACGAGCAACCAATCCTGTAAGCACAGTGAACATGGTAGACGAAAGGACAGCCGATGGCAAAACAGGGGAGACCGGCGCCCGACGCATGGCAGTGGGTACATGTTTGGAGGCTTGCTTTTTCCAAAGCCTGAGAAACATTCATGAGGCAACCATCAAGAGTCTCGTAGGCTTCGTAGCACCACAGAATGCAATTAACGTGAATCCACCTATCACAGGTGTAATTTAAAAGCCGCCCCTCAATAGACTCATTGGCGTCGCCCACTTGTTTGCACAACTCACAAGTTCGGGTATCACGAAGAGGGAAGCACTGATTGCCCCCAATTTCCGGTTTCAGCCACTTTGGCACTGCTGCGAACGTTGTCATATCAGCCCGAGAAACGGAGGTAAGTGACTTGCTTGAAAACACGGTCCAACGCGGACCTTGCCAGCGCTTTGTTGTGATGGCAGGAAGCAACTCACGTTGAGGCCGTGATTTATACTTTGTAATGGAAGACGCTTTAGACCAATTCTTGCATAGCTTTGAAGGTGGACTGTGTATCAGCACTGGAATCTGAGAAATAACAGGATCAGAAAATAAAGCGTTTGGGATTGTGTTGAGGGATGGCCTCCTCTGCTTTACTGCTGAGGAATATTTAGATTTGCAGGTTTCGCTGCAGAAGACAACTGAAGATGAATTTCCGGATTCGGGAATAGGGCCACTGCAAAACAAAACTTGCATTCCACAATGCTGGCAGACATAACATTCACTTAATGGTTTAAAAGTCTCCAAACACATTCTCTTTTCGGAATAAATCTCTCGAGTGTCAGAACAATCAAAAAGACCAGGTCCACCATTCCGATGACGCTTTTGCAGTTCGGAAAGCTCGACATCGGTAATACGTCGCCGTTTAGGCGAGACGAGTAAGCACTCAGATGTCACTGAAACGGTCCGTTTTGGGGTAAAAAGATATAAGGGATCCGGGGCAGAGTTCGGGGTCGTAGGTGATGGTGGTGCAGTCTGCAAACGAGATTCATTGAGACGAGCTATCGCAGAAGCAAATGCTTTGCTTAGAAAGTTGTTCGATAGATCGATCTGATTTTTTTTATCATTCTTCAAGAAGGACGAAAAGTTTTCGGAATTTACTACATCAGGAACACGAAGTATGAATGGAAGGGACGTATATTTCAGGCCACAACGAGGGGTCAGCCTTGAGTCCAAATTCCATTCAGAGGTCACAAACTCCGAGGCCGATGGTACCTCATGACACGGCAGCTTTCTCTTTTTCAATGCAGGTTCCGGTGGGTACAAGTCAACAGGAATTTCAAGATCTGGTGACGAAACACACTGAGAAACGTTAAGAGAGAGAAGGCGGCCAAGAGTGAGTGGGTCATACGTTTCGACAACTGAGGACTTCGGTGGACATTTTTCTTCGTTTAAACATGGCGCTCGCTTACGCTTGGATCCTCGGAAGGATGATGTATTCCGCTTCTTGAGGTTTTCTAGAACAGGGCGAAACGGCTTCGAATGAGAAAGATAACGTTGCATATCTGAAACCCAGGGGTAAGTAGGAATAAAGCGACTGCTTGTGCGAGGGTCAGTGCTTGGCGAACAACTAGACTTAGGGATCCTAGAAATTGAGTGGTCAGGATAAAAATTCAGCAACTCATTGTAACCCGGCGACATATTGTAGAGTTGATCGTAGGGATCTTGGCGGGAGCACTGTGGATGTCGAACGCGATCCTGTATACGATGGTAGAACTCCTGACCGAAAACTTCAGGGAGTCGTCGGTTCATCGGAACATGCGGGTACACATGCGGTTGAGCCGCAAAACGCCTCCTTGCCTCAATGCTTTCGTGTAGCGAGACAGCGAGACTGGACGGCCGGTTGTTTGACCTCCAGAAAAACGGGTTAGGGGGGCGATTTGATTGACAATTGAAGACTTTCTGGGGCGCTGAGGGACAAAAAGCTTCACCTACGCAAGGATCTGGCTTTTTTTGAAATCGCGGGTCATTCATTGGGAAATGAGTGGGAACCTTCCTAAGGTAGGAATGGTGACAATTGGGACCCGAATAGGATTCGTATTGTAAATGCATGTGATGATAAAGTGTTCGCTCCGCATTAGAAACACTAAGCCGACTTGGTGCAAAATTTTCATAGCAAGTTGAGTGATAACCGTGGCGCGACAGATGACTCCTTGAAGTGGGCGAAAGTGTGGCCTCATTAAAATTGCTAGAAAACTCAGACCACCCCGATGAAAAACGTTCTTTAGAAGACATTTGGGGTGTCGGCCATGGAGGCATAACAGCATCTGACAAAGTGGGTGCTTGGTGCTCAATATTGAAACGACTAACTTCATGCGAAGCATTTGGCAAGGAATATGATATCAGGTTTGATCCTTCATTATTAAAATAGGATGGCGGTGATAACGACCCTTCACTTATTTGATGTTCTGTATCTCCAGTGTCGGTCGAAAAGCAGGTGCTCTCCGAATTTTTCGTCTCAATAGTTCCGCGAGAGCTACTTTTGTCACTCAACATAGAGGTGGGTTCAGTAGAGCTCGGGGAAAAATCTTTAATCGGAGTCGTGCCATCCCAGCTCCCCGTTCGTGAATCAACCTTGCAGTTGATGTCAGTGTGTTGATTACCGACAAAGGCGCGAGCGGCAAGGGGATAATCCTCTTTGTCAAAATTGTCTTTTTGGGGCCATGGTAACGCGTCTCTGTGGTCAACCGACATCTAAAAAACACCAACGATTATATAATAAGGATTTAACGAAGCACATGGTGGTAGAAAATTGGATGCTTGTTACAGGGACAGTCGGATGTTTACAGAATAAAAATGTAAGCACTGGTCTCTTCCTTTCGACCAACTAAGGTCACGAGTAACATTGGCATGATTACTAAAGCAATTTAAGAAAATAGGGACCGTACATATATTTTTAACTGGCGAAGATGATCTCAAACACAGCTTTCAGAGTGACGAGGACTGGCAGTAGGTAAAAAAACAATGAGAATGATGGTAAATCTCCAAGGCAAAAACCCGCAAACAAGGTGTCACGAGGACGTAATTGCAAATAAAAATCATGCTCCGAATGAATGCTTTACGTCTAATTCAAAACAAAAATATTGCAATATTGTTGAGAACAGGCATTGGTCTGAAATGCTTCAAACCTGACACAGGGGCCGAGATGGCGATAGATGCCTACGTTGATGCTTAGATAACATAGATTAAAGATTTATTTAAATATCTGATTGTGAGGCCCATGAATGTTTTGCTTTAACTGACGCGGAATATGAATGTGTAGGTTACGTCTGACTAAGACATTGAAGTCGAATATTGAAGGCTACAGATTGTTCATAATGCTCAATAACCATAAGTAAAGTCCTTAAAACTATGTAATCTGACCAAATTATAGCGTGGCAAAATATTAAATTGGTCCCTGTCGTCGAGTGAGAGGACTTGACTGGTGGTTGCATCAACAAAAAACCAGGAGTAATAAAACACACCGGTGTTGATTAATGTCACTTGCCCATCGTCGAATTCTTATGCACAGAAGCTGCAATTTAAAAATATACCACTCACTACTAATATATTCGCAACGAATAAAATCTCATTTTATGAAACAATACAATTTAGAACAAATAATACATCCAATGAAAATTTTAATTTCCGAAGCTCTAAAAAACAATCATGCGATTTTTGTCCAGGAATATCGGTAACTACGTTATCAAAAGTCACAAAAATAAAGATTACTTACCTGTGCACCAAAATATTCCCACTAAAACGTGAAAAAACATTCAGGAGGACATGATACACTACCTGATCGTGGTAACGACAGAACAGTAAAACAAAGTAATTGCTGACCATGGTTAACTGATGTCTACTCTAGGTAGTGAATTCAGCAAACTATGTTGTGTATTTTTAAATTGAAGTTCGTTAAGTTGATTCGACTGAGTTAGTAACCAACTTTTTTCTCAAGAAAGAATTTTTTTCAAGACTGTATCATTTATTGAAATTATGGTGTCCGTCTTTGAGATAATCTGAAATGTATAATTATTTACTAGTACAATAAAATAACTCAGTAAGGTTTACCTTTGATGACTTCAAATTCACGATTTCATATCACTGCTAACAGCACAACTGACTTATCATCAATGACAATACATTAGTTTCTGGATTTCTTCTAACGAACGCAATAACTTTATGTACATGGATAATTCGCGTTTCGGTGGAAGGGCAGAAAGAGATAATATAAAATTCATTTTAATTTCTGCTAAAAATGCAAGATGTTCACTGCGTACGGAATGCCTAATGCTGTCTTCGCAAGCGGATTTCCCGAGTGCTAAAATGTATACACCACTGCAAATGTCAACTGGCAAACTTTGTTTGCGATATCAATCCCAAAGTCGAGCACATCGTTTTCTACAAATCTCTAATATTAATAATCCAAATAAATTTTCAGCAGCATTTTATCACCGAAATGTCCGTGAATTTTGTTCATCCCTAAACTTTTATTCATTTTCGCCAATTGTAATTTACACATATACATTTTGAGGTGTCAGACACTAGTTAAATGAACGCGATGTCGATAACCAACTCATTTTACATAAATAAAATTACTTAAAAAAGTTTAAATTACAACAAACAGCAAATATTCAAAACTAAATCCGTGGAAGCTTAAACTTACGGGTATTCTAACTGGTTGAAATATGTCTTCGAAACCAATAGTCCAAAACATTTCGCCCAAAGGAAAATTATTTATATTTAAAATTGTGGTTTGTGTAAGACAGATTAATATGACATGTACAACCAGAAGAGCTTTAAGTTTGGGATAATTTTAACTCCGGGTTTCTTCAAAATATTAACCAATATCCCTTATATTCCTGTTAATATCGCCTATATTATAGCCCAGAATCGATTACGTTTAGAATTTTTTTTGTTTAATGAATGGTGTATCATAAAATGTCCTGATTTTTGCTACTTTATTTTGTTCGCGCAATGATAACTGGCAAATGGTAACTTGAGTTAAATGTCCAATGAAACCATCATGTCAAAAGGCAATTCTTATATATTTTATGAGGCCGATTGTTAAATGAGACATTTTTAATAAATGTTGCTACTGAGTGGTGTTTCATGATGAATAAAATGTGTTTTAACCAGCTATGTTTGAGGCGCAATTTGTTAATATCTGCTTCCTACTTTGTGCAGTTATTTCATTGTTTTTTGTTGAAGCAACATGAACATTTTCGGCAAACGCAAGACTCCCCAAGAGCAGCTGCGTGAGAACCAGAGGGCACTTCAGCGTACAATGAGGGACCTTGACCGCGAGAGGCAGCGCCTAGAGAACGAACAAACCAAAATTACAAATGATATTAGGAGAATGGCTAAGCAAAACCAGATGGAGACCGTTAAAATTATGGCAAAGGATCTCGTTCGAACAAGAACGTACATCTCTAAACTTGTAAAGATGCGTGCAAATATTCAGGCGATTTCTTTGAATATGCAAACATTAAAATCGACAGCTCAAATGACTGAGTCAATGAAGCAAGTCACTCGTACCTTAGTTACCATGAATAAGCAAATGAGACTTCCTGCTCTGCAAAAAACTCTTCGCGAGTTTGAGAAGGAATCATCTAAAATGGAAATGAAACAGGAGATGATTTCTGATGCTATGGATGATGTGTTTGATCAGGAGGGCGACGATGAAGCCACTGATACGGTTGTTCAGCAGGTATTTTTGATCACCATTCTGTTTTATGATTTTACTTGTTGTCGCCACAACTTCATTTTATGCTAATCTCGATGCTTCTTGATGTTATATCTCTAAACCTTATAATATTCTACAGATTAACTTTCCTGCTTGAATTACTTCAGATTTACTAGCATGAACCTCTTGTTCTGTTGCACGTTAAATGGGGGTTGGTGGCATTATTCCTCTTCGACTAATGTTAATATTAACTGGATATTTTGTGATTGTAAATGTTTGGTGAATAGTCGATTTAAGGTGAGGCGAAATTCACTTATATTGGTTTTACTTTTGGTCGTCGCCTGCCCTAGAATCTCTCTTCTGGGTCCAAGTGGATTTCATAAAATATAAGATATGCTTTTAGTCACTGCCCGTGATTTTTAATTTCCATAGCTTTAATGTTGTCGTAATTTTTAGTTCTTTCATGTTTCAGATTTTCGTATTTGTTTTTCGGGTTCAGTTTTTCGTTCGAAGATTTCTTGATTTTTGTTATTTCCGCCATTTTCCATTAAAAAAACTATTTTACTCTCTTCATGTCCCTCGACACGGTAATATTTGGTACGCTCTTGTTTAAGTCACTGTATTTAAGGGACATTCTTTTTTACAGACCTGTTGTCTCATCTGCATCTTTTGCCTTTTTTCACCTTTTACTATTCCAGTGATTTTTTTCTTTTAGGTTCTGGATGAACTTGGTATTGAATTGTCCGGCGGTTTACACGAACTGCCTACAGTTGCCGGTTCTATTGGTGGTAAAGAAGGTGTTGCAAAGCCCGGAGGAGCCCTGCCAGTTCCTGCTGGTGCCGACGGCACGGAGTCTGCTGAGACTGACGAACTCGAAGCTCGTCTCAGGAATCTGAAACGCTAAATGACTTGTTAATCTCTTTTCTCATTACTGACTGCCTGTGATACGGCTCGTCTATTGTAAAGTTAAATCGCACTGACACCAGTACTCTTTCCTACTTCCTTATCCCATACCCTTTGCATTGTAACGAGGCATGTCTTTTTCACTAAAGTCTTTTTTTTTACAAATGCTGACTGGGAGGTCCTGTTGCAGGTCAGAATCCGTGTTCGTATTTAATATTCGTTGTTTTACGCTTAGCAATCGATGGCATTGTGGTCAAAATCTGTGCTCACCCTTTTCCAAGTATGTACAGAGCCAATTCAGGCATCTGCATTCCATTTTATGATGCCACCGATGAGGGGGTAGTTTAACGTAGACGGATACGACGAGGTGTGTCCGATCGCACTTCTGGTTTTCGTAATCGACGATTTGCCGTACTCGGATTGACGCTTGACCATGCGCATCAAAGGCATTTTGCATTTAAAGATCACTCGGCTCGCTTTATTTGACGCAAAGCTGATCAATTCATTGCCGTCACTTGCTGTTGGTCGATGTCACCGACGTTGGCGCCACTCTGTTCGAGCTGGAAAACTCGCCAATCACTAGGATCTCCTGGTCAACCTAGCCAAGGTTTGATAAACGAGAACTGAACTCCATTCCTCTTTACGCTGAATTATAGGCGCCAATTGCTGTAGTATGTGGCACATTTCTTAATTCTACTAAACAGACTAGCGCAAAAGCAGCGCGATTACAACACCAATAACGGGCTTTCTCGCAGTTCGCTACAAAATCGTGACTTTGACAGTCTAATGTCACCGTATTTAGTGAAAATCGTTATGCCGTTCTTCCGCGCTAATTATACGCAGTGGGGGAGTACCGTGTGTAAATAACGTGTTATGCGACAGCGGTGGGTGGCAGCGCCTTTATTCCGGTAGTGCTTGTGTTCTCAAAACCCAGTTTCACCCCCGTTGTGACACCATCAATTGTGTGGGTGGTTGCCTTACCTTGTGCTTATCACCAAATCCACTTAATTCTGCCGCATCATCGCCCACTCACGGTCTACAGCCAAGGTTCGTGGCACGTGGGTGCTGCAAAAATACCCGATTTACTCCAAACATCCGACGCACAAACGACCAACCGAAGCCTTCGCCCATGGCCCTTGCTGTGATTCGTGTTTATTCACACCCCTTAATCCGGTCGCTCCACCCCTGACATAGGGTTCCCCTTTTCGCGCGGATCCTCAATTCCCAATTCATTCACACGGATATTTATCTTGGATTATCCTCACACCTAGGTCTCGATGTTAGCGCATGTATGACTCACACATCCGAGGTACAGACACACACGCGCAAACCCCACACACGACACGACAGCAACGTGGTTGACCTCTGAAGTAAACGGTTGTGTCCATGTCCTCCCCTATCTTTTTCTTCATCGCGGATATGAGGGGAACGTAATCGAGCCATTGTTAATTCCGTGGCCCCGGCGTGGTTCAAGGCCGCATGCTGGGGCCTACAACAACCAAATGATGGTCCGAAACAATGCGGCGACATCTGCAGTAGGTGTCATACGCAGGTCCACTTAAAATTCGCTTCAATCAAGAGGGTGTGGAAACCACACATGAAAATGTGCAGACACCCAATAATTAAGCCCGTTATTAAATAGAAGTCAGAGACGCGTGACAGGTGTATTGGTATTAGGAAATAAAAAAAAGGTTACAAGTTAGAGAGGTCTAACTGCAGACCTACAGTTAGGTTACATGATAGAAAGCGTGCTTGTTTGCGTGTCTTGCATTAAATGTATCACAGAGGAATGACGGCCAGGGTTGCTGGACACGGCCTAGCGCGACTGATTGTTCGTCTTGTAGACAAACGCCCTCGCGGGAGGGTGGAGGCTGAGGCCGGCGGAAATGCAGACGGTGCCGCCGCGTTGGATGGCCGCCTGCAGGGTGGGCTCGGCGTGGCACTTGCACAAATGCGGATTGTATTGGGGCTGGGGGTTGGGGTGGAAGTGGCCTGGCGTGGGCATTTGGGCCTTGTGCGGATGCGCAGTGTCCACGGACTTGGGCGGAGAGACCTGCTTGTAGAGCACATCATCCAGGCGCACACGATCCATCTCAGTCGTTTCCAGGATGCACTCCTGAATGAGGTGAATTGAATGCTTCAGTACAAACAATGTCCTAGATCCTACTTTGATTTAAATTGCGCATGTTTAGAAGCCGCACATGAATTACTCACAAGTGGTTAGGCGGGTTCACAGGTGTTGATAACCAGGTACATAAAACTGCGTAAGCCACGTATACGATACCAAAACGCTACTCTAGAATATGCTGAACTGAAACAAACCACTACGAAGAGCGAAGCCACACACCTGAAGATCCTCAAGAAGCCGCGTCCTATCGGAGCTGGTTTTTGTATTTAAACATATGACAGGTGCTCCACGAGGTCCTTCACTGTTGCTGCTAGTCCCCTTCAGCATATCACTCGTTTCCAATTGTTCAACTCGATACAGTGAAATTCCATTGGCGTAGTAGGGCGTTTCGAAGGCGACCACTCGAGTCCCCAGGAGAGTGATGCAAGCACGAACCTGGTAAGCAGGCGATGAGTCCTTTCGGCGCTTATGAAAGGCTTTAGTCACTAGGAGAAGGTCGTTGAAAAGAAAGATCTCCCGTTGATGTGTCCCGGGACGGTCACGCTTCGTTTTATCGAGGACCTAAATGTAAAATATAATAACTACTTACAATATTTCAGCAGTGTTTTTACTGCGAAAAATGACTTGCAATGCGCCATAGAACTTCCCCAAAAAACGCATCCCGCTATTTAATGGATGACCAGCAATACTTGTGTGATTACACGCAGTTAGCCTTCCGGGCTGAAATATTACTGATTTTAAAAGATCTTGTCCTTCGTAAGTGTTTAGGTAGAGGAAAGTTTCAAATGTGTTCTGAACACTGAACTCGTGCAATCATACCTCGTAGAGGCGACAATAGCAGACAAGCCGCCGTTGGGGAAGAACGAGGTTGGTCGGACGAAGGGGTCCAGTCAAAAGACGGTGGATTTTTCGCACCTGGTCGGTGTGGTCTGGCGCTACGCACATCTCCTCAGCTTGGATTCGATCGTAAATCGCCAGCAGGAGATTCCTGTCCAGGTCTTCACCTGCAACATATGTGCAAAAAATCAATTTCAACTTGCCCGCAACTGGGATGGGTTTCACCTGACGTCTGTGATCGGCTGTCAAGGAAATATCCATCGACATAAATTCATGCCACCCTAACACAGGCCCAACGTCTTTGTGCATTTGATCCAAGCGCATCTAATGACTAATGAGCGAATTTTACATGAAGAGATGTGGATTTTGAGCTCTGGACGACGATCTAAGATACGTGAGCGGATGCTACGAAAGTTTAAAAGCTTATAAGTTTATAAACACAACGACCAGACTGGCTGTTTCCTGGTTAGCGTATGTGCTCCGTCAACACAGACACGATATGTCCATTGACCAATCACAGCTTAAGGCGGACGCGTGCCTTGGCATTTCGTGTGTCTAGTGGAGTCGAATGTTACGCAGACAGAGCACGCCTCAGCAATAAATTCCACAAATTTTTCCCCTTACTCGTGCTGAGGATTTAACAACACCTGCTGCCTCCGTGTTAATGACTATTTTAAACTCGATCGGCCTTGGCAACTGCTGTTGCTAGGCTAGTGCTTAGTCATGCCGTGGGGCTTGAAGGCATATTACTGAAGTGCATGTCATCTTGCGTCTGTAAAATGCCAGTCAGGCGACACGCATCCAACAGACAGACCTAAGCGCCACTTACACGTGGTCGCCAATCGAAAACCGATGCCTCCGAGGCACTGGTCTACCCCTGGTTTTAACCCCCAAACTTGCCAACTTCCTGTTTAACAAACCTGTCCGCCGTTTAGTTGACGGTGTGCAGTACACGGGAAGATCGACTGTTTGAAATTTTGACACCCATTAAGATACATTGATGGGTTAGGCGTACGAATGAGTTGCCATTGTCCAATCGTGTTCCTGTCATGAGCAACACACCAGAAAATCTCTGGCTACTCCACATCAGCACTCAACTCGTAGCGACTCATTGAGCGCATCTTAAGTGCGCACGGAAACCTCGGCAAGCCGTCTAATGCGCACGGAAGGTCTAGCGTGAGTGCTGTGTGCGCATGGCTGCTTCCAGGTGTGTGTTTGTATACACCAGACGGGTGTGCGCTGATGACTCACGACTTTGGGGTTAAGGGAAGCGCACAGGCAAGCACAAACCAGGTCAGAAATTTAATGTCTTTCTCTCTACGCGCGTGTGAACTGCCTTGGTAAACTCCAACTCCGTTAGACAAACGCGGAACGCAAAGGTGCACGGTCTCTCCCGGGTGGTTGGGTAACGGACATCAAAACACATCACACCTACACTACTGACAAAGAGCATAATCACTGACCAACTAAGTTAAACAGCATACTACTTATTAGGTTGTGATTCAACAGCAGCAGCAGCAGCAGCAGCAATTTACAGTAAACATGTAGGCAGGAAGGAGAGAGGCGTTTAGGTTGGGCACCGTATTCGGCAGCGCACACAGCAAAGATGAGCCACACACGGACAAACAATGTCCCACAACAGTGCGCCCATTATAGCCTGCATTCCCTCATGACAGGAAGACAAATTTCCCTTGCCTGACACGGATGAAGCCGATTGCCTATTGTCCTTTTTTGTACAAGGTTTGTGAAGCCACGCTATACACTTAGCGTCCCTTATTGTCTCTTGTCTGAACGTATTTGATGGAAATAAGTATAAGAAACGCAAATGAACGACCTCTAGTTATTTTTCGAACCCACAGCCACCTACGGCAGAGTCAATTTCCCCCGATTGTCCGTATAACCCAGAAAAGAAGTCGGCAGGCACCGATGCTCACGTCTCACGATCGCGCCTAGGTGGTGGCGGCAGAGTAAGCCGGACAGCAGAAGAATGTGTGCTCGGAATAAATGGTTGCATTCAACTAACACGAGGAAACTCACCGTCATCCACACCGCGAAGGTTCTTGACAAACTCCTGACGGGTCATTTTGGCGGAAGGCCGGATGTTGGGACTGTACATGTCTGTGTGGAGCATCACGATGGCGTAGGCCAGGATCATCACGGAGTCTGGATTGCGGAACTGTGCGTTCACGCGGGCCGTATTCTGCTCAATGTACGCCGACTGGAATTCGGTCAGAAGGTGCACGATCTTCTGTGACTCGCCCTATGGGAAATCACTTGGGGCATTAAGGTTTCTCTACACGGCTAAGGGCATGCACGGCGTGAAAAGACGTACGGGAGTGCGAAATCGGGACATCAGAATCCTCAAAGCCTCGTCAACATCCTTTTCCCGAAAGTCGAGTTCCCTGATGAATTGCCTAAACAAGGAAGCAATTTCATAGAATCAAATCTCGTAATACGATAACCTGCTTCCATCATAGTCCAACTTGCAAATCGAACGGCAGCTACCCTAAGCAGCTATGGGAAACCCACTTGAAACCCCACGGAGCAGGCCTGAAGAGCTGGATCATGATCTCAGTGGCCAGTTTCTGACTATCAAACTGGAAACAGACTTTTAAAAGACTCATGTGTGCAGCAGACAACCGCAGTCGCCCATGCGTTTTCAGAGGGGGGTGGAATCAATTGTGACAAGTCAGAAGGCCAAGCCCAGAGCGGATCGTAAACACATAATACGAGTTGGAGAAAATTTGGCACGTTGTAAATAAAAAAGGGCGTAGCTTCGCGTGAATCACACCCCGGGTCAGGTGGGTTACCAAAGCAGACTAATAAAAAGTGAGGTCATGCGTTCGCACGGGCCGACGCGCAGCCCAGTTATTCAAACATTCATTAATATAAACACCACCAAAACCCGCGCACATGCCCACACCTTGTCGGGGAGAAAACGACTGGGCACCCAGTGTTTCTCTCCCTCATCCTCCCCACCAGATTAAGACACTACACGGTTTCGACCCAATTCTCGACTGAGTGATCACACACAGTCCGGGAACTTTACACATTTGTTGAGAAGATTTCCGAGAGGTTAAGACAGCGCGAGCACGCCTGTAATTCTCACGGCGTGGAACCCACTAATTCCACCGCGTGAACGCTAATCCAAATCGACTTGACTGATTGCAGTCAACTTCGTAGCACAAACAATAACACCGTACACAAGGCGAAATTCACACGAGGTAGTCGAGTATGATGGACAGGGGCAGTACAAAACAATTTACCGGACTAACAAATGTGGCGTGGGGCAACTGAAAAAAAAACTTCGCTCGTCATTTTTTGCCGTGGATTTGAGGCCTACGTTGAGAAAACAGGGTCGCGAACATCGGTCGGCGCAGTGACTGATTCACTCAGCAGTTTTCATAGTGGCTAAATTTTACGACTGCGCCAGGAATTGAAAGTAGCAGAGTAGCTGGGGGTCAGTTAAATTCAGTCACGGAACCACTGGCCTGCGCTTCAGTTATTATGTACGCCAAATGGGTTTTGAATTAACCTCGAACGGTATCATCCTCATTTGGGATAGCAAGAGTCAAACGTCGATCAATACCACCGAGACATTGGTGGATTTATGCTGGTATCGATTTGACCTGAGTGACCATTCTCCGTTCAAGGCTATACAAACCTCGATCAATACCACCGAGACATTGGTGGATTTATGCTGGTATCGATTTGACCTGAGTGACCATTCTCCGTTCAAGGCTATACAAACCTCGATCAATACCACCGAGACATTGGTGGATTTATGCTGGCATCGATTTGACCTGAGTGACCATTCTCCGTTCAAGGCTATACAAACCTCGATCAATACCACCGAGACATTGGTGGATTTACGCTGGTGTTGATTTGACCTGAGTGGCCATTCTCCGTTCAACATTCCACAAATCTTTGGAGAAAAAAAGTAACCTTGTCTGGTTTTTCTGAGTATAGACAAGCAGATTAGGTAAAAAAAGGGTAGTTAACACGCGGATGCGTGATTATCACCTCATTAGGCGTTTAGACTTCTACTCCCCTGGCTCTTATTCACACACTGGCCATATTTACTTTGTATTCTGACACATTGAGACTGAGTTCGGCTCTTTTTGACAAAAAAAAACGATCTGCTAATTGACACAGACGCAAGACAACACAAAAAGATTCCAACAGTAAAAGAGCAGCTAACGTTTTGACATTTCAACTTAGTCAAATGCCGCAACGCCCCTAACATTTTAAATAAACTGCCAGTTCTTTTAAAAGGTCAACATACAACACGCCCCACTGTTGAAAAGAAACCAGAAAAAATTAGAACAGCGGACACAACCGAAGTGGAAGGTGGTGCAAGGTGGGCCCAAATGAACAGCCCTAGTTATTTGAAGCCACAATTGCCCGTCGAAATCAACTTTATACAAATACGACACGATGTTGTGGCTTAGCGTCTTCGTAATCGGTTTCAGTTCATCATAGGCATGTCAATAACACCAATCGTAAGTCGGTGATGTGACTGTTATCGGAGGGGGGAGCCAGCATAATAGCGCCGACGAGTAAATACTCGACATTTAAGATTAGATATCGCTGAAACTAAACAGGCTACTCACCGAGCCGTTGCAACAGATAAGTCTTGCTTCATTTCGCCCAAATACTCGCCAATAGCGGAACGCGATAAGCCCCTTCGAGTGAGAAGGAACCGAGCTATTTGTCGGGGAGAGGCGTCCAGAAAGCGGAACTTGATCAGCATGTCGATTCCCTTAACAGGTGACCTAGAAAACGGAAAAGGTCGATATGGCGACTGCGTGGCACACCGTTGTGCACATTAGGACATTCCAAGGCAACTTACTTATTGAAGTAATTCAAGCACACGCGATAGAGTCGCTTCCGCCACCTATCGCCGACAACCGGACTACTGGTTGCATTGGGTTTCTGCGCCATTTGGACCAAACTCGTCGGTGGAGGTGATTGATGTATTTTTACAAGCACGGGGGTGTTCGCGACACCGTCTTTCCTGATCGGAGTCACGAAAACGGGTTGCACAGACGAAGGGGGAGGGGACACCATGACTGCTTTCGGTTTTTCTGCGTAAGCCAAGGTGTACATTTTTCCATCGGGAGTGCACCAAACGGGGGCCTGTCTGGGATTTGATCCTGTGCTGGATCGCCGAACCAATACAGCCGCAGTTGTCGGCTGAGTCAGGTAACGTTGTGGTTGCTGTTGCTGTGGGACCACCTTTAGGTACTGCTGATCCGGCTTTGCGGGAACAGCTACATAGAGTTGCTGCTGGGGGACGTGTTGAGAGACATGCTGATCGTCTCTGTCCAGAAGATAGTACACAACAGGTTGTGACTGGGTTTCAGGCGGTTGTCTGTTAACAGGTTCCTGTTTATGGCAGGGCACAGGCAAGGGGGTGCTTTCGGTTGGTAGGGAACCAGAGGAGCACGACCCCGGGGAGGAGACAAATCCGGACGTAGAACCAGTCCCAGTTCCAGGGCTGGAGGATTGGTGGTGGTTCTTTGGTGTCGTCAGATTTGAGCAAGACTGTGATGAAATCTCCACCGACTCGGCGGGTTGGGTCGCAGCGGATGGAGCGGACGATCGACTACTCTTACCCTCTACAGTAAGGTCCGGGATCGAGCCTCCACCTGGGCTGCCTGCTGCCTCGCTTTCCCAATCCAAATAGGCTCGATCGATGACAAGATCCTCCATGCTTGCTAAATGCTGCCCTTCCCGCTGTTCTTCGGGAGGATAGTAAACAGCTGAACCGGTGGTTCGACGGTCAGTCCACCGTCGATCAGACCGGAGTTTTGCGTACTGAGCGCGCATTCGGTATTCACGGTATTTGGTCTGAATCACACGAGCAGCGCGCTGCGCCCTCAGTCTCCCACCATAGTACCGCTCCATAAGGTCCACCTCCTTCGCCCGAAGGTCATCGGAGAGCTCATAAATGGTGGCATTGAGGATTCCCGGCCGGACTGTGGACGCCCGATGCGGATCACCAAAGTGGTTTCTGGGGTGTAGTGTAAGAGCACGAAATTGGTCATTGAGGGTTGCAGTTTTGGAGTTGAGTTGTTGGCTAGAGGCATCAACTCGGGAGGCCACAGCGCTGCCGGAACGCGTGTTGAGGCCTTGATGGCGTTGAGAGACCTGCTGCCAACGCGAGAGGTGGGGAGGATCGTAGGGGAGGTTGCACATTGGCGGGGGAATGGCTATGAGAGATTGCTCCTTATTCAAGTTCTCGGTGCTCAAGGAAAGAGCCCGGACTGATCCCAAGGCAGAACGATTGGCACTCATAACTGTGTGAGATCTAGAATAATTACATATGCCATCATAAATTCGAAAAAGAGGACAAGAAATCATCCTAACTATTAGGCTCTAACTTCAGAAAAGAAATAATCAGCAATATTATTTTTAAATATCCACAAAATCGGAGTCGCAACTGCTACCGAGGTAAAAAATACGCACCTTTAATGCTTATTAATACTTGCAAAACGGAAGCACTTTATGCTCAAGTGACGCATCGCCAACGCTACTTTTCTGCTGCAGGAAAAGCACGCGCCGACCAGGTAGGAAGAAAGGCTGCGGAACGTTGAGACTGCACAAACAGTGAGCGCGCATAGAAGCGTGTAGCCCTGATTTCGCCCAGGTGATTGGTTCACCCAAAACCCAAGCTAGCAACTGATTGGCTGGTCGAAGAGAATTGTATACAGGAAGGGAAGAGGCGTGAGTTAATCAATTAAGTTTGGCCGGCTACGAGGAATCGCGGGAAGTGTTTTGCAACGCCAAAGATTTTGGTGGCATCAAGCAGGTGTCTTAGCATGTGAATAAATAACGTGTTTTGGTTGAAAATTCTAGTTTTGGAGCAAACAGATGCGGCAAATTCCAATGGGCTTGGTTTGGATGTTCTACAATTGCCGAAGTAATTCCACGCAGCGCACCTACTAGCAGCCTTATCAAATATGAAGATGAAGTGCATCCACAGGGACCAGAAGAGTGTTGTAATGAGATTTACATGGAAAATGCGTCAGTAGCGCAGACAACCTGGGCAAATGTTTAAGCTATGCCTTGTTCAGCCGACAGTTGTTAGCACATATGAGAATATAGACACTTCCACTACAATGTCTAGTGGTTATAAGGAAAAAGACTAACATGATAAGCATAGTAATGCTAGAATCGAAAGGTGGACCTTGAGCGTTTCCAAAAATCGACATTTTATTTCACTTTAATCTGTTTTTAATGAATAGTTTAGATTTTCGTCCAAAGAAGACAACTAATGAATCGTAGTTACCAATCGCCTCGCAAATCAAATTCGCCTAATTGAGGTGACACCGCAGGCTTAAGATTTTGAAGAAACAAGAGTCGGTGCGATAAAATCTTTTGACTGAGAGTAAATAAGGCGGATGCAGCCTCGCAAAGGAAGAGGTGTATACGCCACCAAAGATGTTAATGACTTGGTGAGATTGTTTACACCTAATTAAAGTCGATTGACGACATGGGTATGTTCACCATTAGACTTGGATAATGTCCGCATCGAAAGAGGGACCCAACTATGACTATCCGATTTAAGATTTGCTAGTTCATGATTGAAAACACGACAAAATGGGGCTGACGTGTCGAAAGTGACATGAACATAAAACAAGATATAAAAAATTAGCATGCAATTAGCTAGTAAAATTCCCCACTTCAGCAAAATCAGACATCACCATTGTTTAAAAAATAGATCTTCAAATTATTACCCATCATTAAAAACGAGTGTTAGAATGGATAATGAAACGGTAGCAAAAGATACTAGGTTTGTGCAATGGAAAAAGACCTAATGAGAATAATCGAGATAAAAGTAAAACAGAATAAAGAAGAGCTAATAATCTCGAGGACTTGAAGCCAATTTATGATTGGTCGTATAATCAGGGTAAAGGAGCACTTTCACGAAAAAGTACAGGCATTGGGAGTGGTCAATCGATTGGCAGGTGTCCCAAGCAAGACTTGAAAGACTTGGCATTGGCGCAAATACCAAATCAATTTGCTTTAATGTCCAAATAATTTAATGTACCGGTCTAAAAATAACTTACGAATAGTTTTTTGTGGCAAAATTTAATCCACGCTTGTAGTAAAATCCACTGAACGTAGTATTTTGGGCTGGCAAGAGAGCATGGACAAGTAAACCCCGCGTAGGGCATGCGCTTACAGCTAAAAAGTGGAAGTGCGGAGGCGCACCGCAGACGACAGCCACGCGAGTCAAGCAACACCACACCAAGTGATTCTGCAGCCTTCAGACGTGTTTTGCGCCTCGTCCACGCTCTGAACGACGGAGCGCGTTCTGATTGGTTCCTGGGCGCCTAGGTCGATGGTCACCTGCACCAATCGTGCGTGGGCCAGGTGACTCAACCAATGGCTGTGCAGAGGTTGAGAGTCTGTGCAAGGCCGAATCGCTATCAGCTGATAAATGCAAACGGCGTGCAGCGAGTTGTGTGCAAACTCGAGACACGTATGTCCGTTGGAGTCGAATGTATTTTAGTGAAAAAGTCGTTCGAATTTTATTTTTAGTAGGTCGCGTTCATATTGGATCAATTAATACTTGAGCCCTGGGAATGTGCCCACTCTGTTAAATAAATATCCGCTTCATTTCGAAATTAATATTTATCGCCATGGTTTTTCCAGGTTAAAACGGTTCCATTAATCTCCTCTTTAATGGGTTGTGTCTCAACGCAGATGAGCACGTTGTGAACGCCATGCAATGCGTTTGTATTGATTTGACTCTATGCAAATTAAGCCCACTCACCGTAGCCTCAATTCAGGTAGTGCTAAGCCGGTGCTGTATGTTTACCAGTGCGTCAAGGTTGTTACCGTCGCGAAGTGTACCAACTTCATGACCTCATGCTAATTGCAAATGCGTAAGCTATCCCTCTTCTGAATCACTCGGACGGACGATTTTGCGGACGATGTAAGGTTGTCCGATTCGGACACACGTTCAATCCATTTTATGGACCCACAACCACACAGTTTGGGTATTCGCAGTGTTTTAAGTCCGCGCGACCAACGTTTGGTCATAATCTTACACCTTTCTCCAAGAACATGCCACAACTACTGCAATTGTGGAAGACGAGAAGCGTGTGCAAATTGACCTTCATCATCTCTGGTCGTAAAGTAACGGGCGATTAGACTCTACTCTCCATCTGAAATAAGCACCCACCGCCCACTTGGGGACTAAATATTGTCGGGAACTATCTTTTCGGAACTATCTCATATATTAACTCTAACTTCTATGGGTTTAAATCGTCGTTGGGGTTGATTATGTTCGAATACTTTCATTTAAAATCCCCTCAGAAAATATGAGCAGAAGTGTTGCAAACTGAACAACCGATACTCAAAAGTAGCTTATGTTTACGCTTTTGAGAAATCACGATTCGCCCCTTTCGTTTACCAGACTTTGATTTAAAAATGGCTTGAGAAGAATCATCCACTCATTTTTAAAGCTCTTGGGCTCAACAAATACCACGCGTGAATCGCACCGTGATCTACTTTGTTGGTGCTAGTAAAACGATAAGGCGGATCCTCCGTTTTTAAGGTAGGTGACATCGTGACACGTTATCGGATCTAGCTTCGCAAATCGCTTCCTTTATCACCTTCTGAGAAGCTGTTATCTTGACGCTATGACGAGAAGAGGGGTCGCAGGAACTGATTTTCGCCGGAATTAGTGTCTCTTGAGCCACGGCACACGCATACACACATGGACCATTTCGAGATCTGACTTTGTTTTTTTTTTAAGGGAAGACTTCTTTATGGCATAAACTAGTGACGCACTGTGGTCTTTGGTACAGGAACAGTGGACCATCAGGCTCGCAAACTACCGACCTCGGGTGTCAAATTAATGCGTCGACCGTCAGTATTTATCAGAGCCATGTCACAAGTTCAAATGGCGGAAGGTGACAGCGACATTACCTCACAGTTC
Source organism: Mesocestoides corti (assembly GCA_900604375.1). Classification (NCBI taxonomy): domain Eukaryota; kingdom Metazoa; phylum Platyhelminthes; class Cestoda; order Cyclophyllidea; family Mesocestoididae; genus Mesocestoides; species Mesocestoides corti. Next base: position 164,450 of record UXSR01000001.1, read on the forward strand.
AAGCGAAATAATTGGAGAGGCCAGGCGTAATTTATAAACGGATTGAATTTAACAAGCAAAGCTAATATTTCAAGCAGCATTTACTGCGTAAATGAAAAAAACACATGACACAACACCTGGTTGTATTTAAATCCTGGCGAGTTATTCTGAGAAAGAAGATGTTTTGACAAATGGACCAGAGCCACGTCCACAGTCGAGCACTCGAATTTGGAGACCAGGAGTCACCTCAGCTGTTCGACAGCATCTTAGGATGCGTGGTGGCCTTCCAATAAACAGATTTGGAAGATTAGGCGCATACATAACAATCCCCCTCTGACTTGGTTGGACAATTCCGCGAACGGAGCAGAATAACCACGGCTTGTCTTATTTTGGCAGCTAGAAGTTGCATCGACTGTTTTCCACTTAGGAAGTTTGATGGCCACGATTAAGCAAGGCTTATTATGTGTTGTTTATTGGCTGAAGTTACGTCCATGTGCATGCGCCAGCATGAAATTGGAACACAGGTACTTTTAAAACCTCGATCCAGGCCATAAAATGGTTTGCGTGTGCGTGTGTGTGTGTGGCCGATGTTTTATTCTACAATGCATGTCTTTATTGTTTTACTTATATCCACACACGATATTAGTTTTTAAGCAAGGCACCATAGGCATAATTAATAAGGGTTTATTATCACTCAATTAGGGAATGGAAACGGTTCCGTACTTCTTAATTGCCAAATTTTTGACGCATTCGACGTTTTAAAGTCGGCGCGACTTCCGTGTGATCCCGATTTTTTTACATCTGTCAACCAAGGCAGTGTACTGACCATGGCAAATCTTGCTATTCAAGAAATCCAAATTATAGTTAAATGACCTGAAATTATGAAAGGAAATTTTTACGAGGTCACTGGAAATCCGTGCTCCTCGATTACAACACCGTTAGTTCATGTCAAATGTTGTATCTTAAGGCCAACTAGATTACAGCCCAGTAGATATTGTGTGCCTACAGGTTTCATTGCTAGAGCGTTTAATATTTTTATCTTTTGCCTGTGTTTGCATAAATTCTTCCCAACCAAGGGGAAAGTAGGTTGACTGAATCGTATCCAAAGTGTGGGATCCAGTGGGCTACTTCGTCAGTTCTGACTGAGTTTAACGATCTCTTGTATACAAGAGTGAAATTGCGTATTTTCACCAAGAATTTCTAAAGAATGTTGCGAAATTATCAGCACGACGAGTATGCGCCTAGTTAAGATCAAGGTATGAAGCTATGTGGGGATTCTTAAGTATGAAAAGGAATTACTAGAGCGAGGACGACTCGAAATAATTTCTTTGTCCACAAAACAAGAACCCATTTAAAAAAGGCTAAGATTTTCAAGCGAGCTCGGGCTAGCAGAAGGGAGATGTTTGAAGTCATGTTAGGTGCTTTAAGGCCTATTGTGTTGCCTAATTTCCAAGATGCAAGTCATGAAAAAATTGCGATTTTTTTTCGGTTGATGCGAAATAAACCAAGTCATTAAAGCGCAGGATCAGAGATCGATTCAATGCCTTTCACTGCTTGAATTATCTGAATGTTTAATTGTTTTCATTGTTCGCAAAGCTTGTATGTTTCGGAGTGCATTAATTTTCATCGCTTTGGCGCCAGTGACGGTGTCGCATTATGCATTTACACGCTAAACACGGTCAATTTAAAACTGATCCACCCTTCTTTCTAGCAAAAATTTTGCTCATTTAATTTCAGGAATACTTAGGAGCGTCATTTGAAATAACTGTTTTCCTTTCCACTTCCTTTTTATTGGCTGAATTAAATATCCATGTAATCGCCTGCAGGATTAATGTGGCTCCTTAAATAATCGTCGATCGTGACCACAAGAAAGAGAAGGGGATTTCATACTCACTCCTCCCAGGAAGCACATGGTGAAAAGCTCACTGAAGTTATGGCATGATGCCTCCTTTTGATGCCATTGGTTGAAAACCGAGATTTGAACCCCGCTCAGCAATTGTGGATCGGGGTAGCTTTTCCCATCGATGAAGGCCCCTCAGCCCAGCTCAAATAGAACTCCTCCCCCAAGTCAATGGGAGTTCGCAAAAAGGGAGAAACGGGTGTGGTGAAATCAATCGCATTCCCAGTTGTTTTGCCAACCACAATCGATATTTGAATCAAATTCGATTAACTGAGTTGGGAGAAGTACGATTGCTGCTGTTAATGCGGCGTACGCAACGGCGAGTTTAACTTAGCCATATCTAATTTTCCTCTTCATTTATCGTAGCCACACCAATGATCCAATTCAAGGCTTATGCACTGTGGTTTTAGCAGAGTTTGAGGCGGGAGGTAATTGATTCTAGTGTCAGCTCGTTCAACTAGAATACAATTCTGCTTCATCCAATCGGTTGGACGTCGTCCGACTGAATCGACGCTATCTATAGGCTCAAATCCAGTGTATATCCACCACATGGCAAATTAATTCATTGAAAACACTTGCTGCGCCCACTAATGGATTTTTACAGCTCCCATAAAATGCGAGTCGGCGGAACTAAGAATGTGATTTTTGCAGGAAGCATTTATGAATTAAAAAGCCATTCAGGTGAGTTTCCATTAATCATCCCGATTCACAAAAGGACGTAATTAATACAACCCTTTAACATCTCACCGCACTAGCCACATTCTAAATTAATTTATCATAAAACACGAATGCATTGCAGCCGTTTCTTGCTCTTAACAGGGAACAGCTTCAGCTCTAACATGAAGCATAATGATGGCTTCGATAAATCAGGTATGTCTAATTCCGAGTGAACGCACATAAAAAGCCATGGTTGTTGTATGCATTAATTTTTTTTTTACAATAATTTTACAGATATTTACAATAATAAGTAACAAGATCACAAAAGCTCACTGTTTTATGACCAGAATGGACTCGGAATTACTTAAGGGGGACGTGAGTTTTCCCGTCTTTGTAGACAGTTAGCTGACACACTCTACTACGCCGCCTGCTACCTCCTAGTAAGGAGGCCACTGGAGAGAACAGTAAACAGGTACTGATTCCGTCTTGGCTCTACGGTGTCCCCTTGCATAATTCGGTGGTCGGGGCCGAGGTCGGTTGTATGGACCAGGTGTTGGTCCCTGCTGGAGTGGCTTGTAACTAGGGCGGCATTGGGCCTAAGTATTCGGCCGGACCCACCTTTCACATTCGGTGTGGTTGTCTCAGTGTCCGTGCCGGCCATGTAAGTGTATGTTCAAGCCGAGGAATGACCTACAACCCCGACTGAAGTTACCTACAAGGGCCACACTGACAACATTACCACTGACAAAGGAACGATTCGCTTGTTTAAGCAGTAAATGAAAACGAAGATTGAAAAGCTGTCGGCCAATAGGCCCCTAGACTTGTAGCTCCTGACAACGCATCTGAGAAACATGATAGGTTGATATGACAAGGGACCTGCCTGTTACCGTGATCTACGGCACTCTTGGTAACCGCTTCCTTACTTTACCTTGTAAATAGCTCAGTTTTCACATAAAACACCTGTTTAGCCGTAGCCATTGTAGGAAGTAGTGGAAACCGTGTTGGGTTGATACTTGTATCGAGGGTGGTATTCAATTGTAACACATATTAGTCCGCATATTTGTATCAGAAAATGTACACCTGACGAATTCTAAAGCCTTTCTGTCTTTCAGTGATAGGAATTATTTTAAATTATTGATACTACTCAGTCGCTACTGCGCTTAGCCGTTGTTATAACGCACCAGAGTTCACTAATCCTAATGACAGGATCTTTACAAGTCGATTTAGTTGTGAGTTTAAAGACTCAAGAATGTCTACACTTGCGTGAAGATCAGCAAGGCTATTTATAGTCATAGAAGGGAAAACTGGAGAGATTAAAGAAACCACTAAATTAATTTAGGGAATTTTAAAGTGCTTTCGCGCTATGTTAAATAGAATTATCGAGCTACTCAGAGGTCCATTGTTTGTTGAGAGTTAATGCTTCTCAGCCCGTCTTAGTTGCGCTTATTCTAGTACTGGGCATTGTTATGCCTGTCACGGTGACAAACTGTTTTACACATCAACTCCGTTTCGTTTTGACTTTTTTGTGCGTGTAGTTCTGCTTCTTCCAACTCCGCAGTGTGACAAGAGTTAAAAAGGACCATGCCGCGGATATTTCCAGGCTTTTTTATTTAGAAAGTCATTTTTAGCAAGAATGAAGTCTGCTCAGTAGTGAAATTGTGAAAACCGGATAAAACAATCCAACTATCCCAGAATCTGTGCTTGTTTACGACGTTCCACTTTTGTCACCAGCGTGGAGACAGGAAGTCAGCTGATTTAAATTTTAGACATACCGCGCGTGTCTGCGTCACTTTGCCAACTAAGTAGCCCTTAGTAAACCTAAGTATGTTTTCCTTAGGACCTGGCAACCACTTTCGATAAACAAATACCGGCAGTCCATGTTTTCGTATTTGAAATCTTATCCCGAATTTTCACAACTATGAGTTCTGCGTATACTGATATGGTTCTTTTCACGTGCCGTTCCGGATGGTTTTTATTTTAAATTTACTCTAATCTGGCAACATGGCAAGTTGATCCGTTTATGGATTAAAATCAACACTGGATTATTTGACAGTCGCAATATTAACAGTGTTACCTTAATAACTTAACATTTTGGTAAGTCCTAACTCTTTAAGACATTTCGGCAAAACCTTTAGGTGACCTTGAGTGTGGCATTCAGAAAAGTCGAACTTAGGTCGAAATTGCCGGCACAGGCAGAATTTCAGAATTAGTTTCAACCTTCTGTCGGTGACTTCATTGGTTACCTTGTACTTTGGTGTGGGGTAAGGAATGGGTGGGGTGGAAACTAAATCCCGACTGTGTCGTGCATGTAGAGCGACAGCCGGAAATATTTACTTCGGTCAGCCCGTGGCAGACCAGAAATGCGGACCGGAAGGTAGTGTCATGAATGACAGGCACCAACAAGGATATTTCCCCTCTGCTACACAAAGATCGCTCACCAAGGCAAATATCTTAAAGTATCCCCGACAAACACTCGAAGACGTTGATGGATGTGAAGCCTGACCAAGCGTAAGCACGAGAAAATAATATATTCTAATCATAACACGTGTTTCCGGCATTAGAAAAAAACTGTACACTTCTTTAAAGCCCATGTTCTTGAATCACGATGATGCTATTCTACGAACGAAGCTTTATTTAAATAAATAAGAAGCAATCCTACTATGCCATGACCCCAAGGTTGAACATTAAGATCCCAAAATTTCATTCTATTGCTGCTTCTATCCACACCAGGGAATCGACCCATTTGTAATATCGATTGGCTAGCGAAAAATTCTCATTTGCAGAGTTCTCTAACGGATTTTGCAGGAACACCCACAAACATTAAAACCGAATGGCCTTTAGACATTGGAAACTCCTGTTTCGGCGATCTTCTCATCCGATCCTGCTTCCCCCCCCCCCAATCTTGTGGAGAGCGGATATCAGAAAGGTTATCACACATTAACGACGCGGGGATTGTGCGATGGAAGAAAAGAATGCCTCTTCAGTCAAGGGGGGTGCGAGATAAGGATCCCTCGTTAAGATGACATTCAAGAGTGACAATTTTTTTTATCCAAGTGAACGTGTGAATTTGGCTGTCACACACGATAAATCATAGGTCGATTAGTCTAAACAGGAAAAAAGCTGTCGAAAACAACGCACAACACAGATTAATTTACTATGTGACGAATTTGATGAACGCGAAACTCAGCGTTGAAGAACCGGTGTCTTATCTACGTCAAAATCTTCAGCCAGGAATTGATTCCTTTATTCTGGCACTAGTATATCTAAAAACGGTACACGATCGTAATACAGGTATAGATCTTGCTGTAAGGGGTCATCATTAATTCAATCTAAACCTGGGCATTTTCTTCGGCCGGAAATCTCGCTTTAGCAAGCGCTACCATTCGAAAGGGAATTCCCTCGGATACGAAGGTCTTTTCCTACCCCTAGTGAGTTCACACAGTGAAATATTACTTTCCAGTATATTAACTTGTGGTATTTATGCTATTCACTCGGATGAATGAGTCTTGGTTATTTAATTTGTCTCTCAGAGTCTTCACAGGCAGTCAAATTCAATGTCGGCTATTCTCCTTGCCTTGATAAATTCCTCCATCGAGAATTAATCTGCCGGTTAAGGGAATCGAAAGTCGAGCAGGCGTCTTACACCCGTTAGGCTGCTTCCTCACCAATATAGGAGAACTTTGTGTAAAAGTGGTGCCGGTTGATGGAATTCACAGTGAAGCAAAATGCTAGGGACTGGGTGACGTCCGCAATAAGCTACACTAACTGCGGATGTTTTTCTGCAATAAGCACGTATATGACATTGAGAAACGGGGTTTAAGGATTAAAGGTTGATGATACTAGACAGATGATTAGTGTTCGTCTCTTCGTGAGAACAGCTACTCAGACTTTTGCCCTTTCGTTGAATCAGTTTCGTGATTTTGAGTGATAAGTCATTAGGTCCGACTAACGTTAGCGCTTATCTATTCGATAAATTTACCTGCCTGTCTTAGAGTATTTTGCATACTCAGCGTTTTTAGTGACTTCAACAGAATTTCTTAGTCTACGTCTGACCTCATGACCTTTTGATGAACGAACTTAATCTTTACGAGTAACCTAGGTAACGTGCTTTAGTGTTTGTTTATAGTTACGTGAGAATTCGGCTATTAACAGAATTCCTTAGGCCTGAATACGAATCCCACCATTAATAAGTCGAACTATATACTTTTAGTGTAGGCTTTTGAAGCGGTGTTCGAGGCATTTACTTAGCTAAAGGCTTGGTTAAAACCCTCTTCACAAATAAACTCCTCAAAATCTAGCCTTGTTGTCACAATTTCATCGAAACCATTTCTCGAAGAAGTGAAACTGGTATTTGTTAAAACAACTCGAACCCATTATAGCATATCAATTTGGTAGGACAAACCAACTTCAAGAGATAGTTTTAGCTGATAGTGCTTTAGTAGTATTGTGAAATTCTCAGACAGAGCACTTAGGTAAAGTCTGAAGTTTTACGGTTCCACAACACGACAAAAAGTTTTCTTTGCAATGGTTCGAATGTTTCCACAAATGTGTGATCACGCTTTAAGCTCTCTTCGACTAAAACAAAAGCCTTTACAACAAGGTAACTTTGGTTGACATTGTGGATGTCTCCTTCTAATATATATATATTCTAGCCATTTAGATCACATGCCCAACCTAAAATCGTGTCTTACAAGCATACTTTTATTGCCGTCATTTTTTATGTGAAATTCAAGCGAGACACTATCATTAGAATGTCGTCAGATGGTCGAGTGCTAGTAGCTGGCCATCTGCAGCTTCATTGAATAATTTTGTTAAAGTGTTTTCCATATGGCCAATGCCGGCGCCATTTTTTGCGTCTAGGAAATCTGTGGGCATTATAGTTTGCAGATGTCTGAGCTCCCATCTGTGGAAACTAATTAGTCACAGGAATGTCCGCGAGAGGTGAATAAGCCTAAGTGCTCAATTTTAATCTAATTGTATTTGTTGAGGGCTTTCTAGATATTTACTGCAGGATAATGAAGTGTCTACGCACGCCCGTTTGTTTGTGGTCACCTTAAAGTACACATCAGGGCGTGGCCTTCTGTGAAAAGTCCACGACTCTAAGTCTAGGACCAGTTACCGCCGGTCGTCACACGATAAAAGTCCAATTAGAATCGACCTCCACGACTGAGCCACTTAGGCCGATCAGTCTATGCACGCTGCAACACAACAATACAACTCCAGCGGTTTCTGTGTAGTCTCTAGGTGGGTGAATACGTAGACACCTGCAGAGAACTCAGGCTTGTTAATGAGACTGCGATCTGCAAGGGCTATCGATCCACTTTTCTCGCTATACAAGCCTTTTCCAATCATCTGCGTTGCATTTCGGTCCTCTTAGGACACATTTAGTATCAATGTTCTAGAAAATCTGGGCTGATGATCGTAGGTTTATATGATTTCAATGAATCCATCCAGCCGTGCTGACGCTATATCCTCGTAGTTTAAATTAGACCTGATTTTCTGAAATCGCCTGGAAAATCCCATTAAGAATCTTTAACCAATGAAAGCGGTGTGAACAAAATGGGAGAAGCAGTCGAACAATGGTCCTTCAACGCCAGAGGAGATGGGAAACCCCACAATTAGATTGGAGTGGGGGGTCGGATTGCCACTTCTCAAGTTCGCCAAATTTGAGGTAAAAATTTGAGGGACAAATCTGTAGCCCACTTGGTAGCCAATGTTGTCCATGTAGACGTTTAATTACTCTATCACACACTTTTGATGGATCCAGTGGAATAAACGCGTGGGAAGATGTTATAATTTGCTGACAATTTGGATTAGAGGAAAAAAAGCGTCACGAGCCCTTGATATGGCCATCGCATATTTAGATGTTATTTTTGTATTATTCGGAGCCTCGGGTGTTTGAACCAATACTCACAGCGATACTCCTCCTCAATTGTAGGGGCGACCTAATGAGGCTCGGCTTGGCGTCCACCATTGACCCCTGCCATGTGATGCGCCATAAGTACCACCAGAGCAGCAAGTAATCGTAGCGGAGACTCGTGGCTGTTTAATACGTACAGCTATAAATAATCGTCAAATTAACTTTTCCCAGCAAAAGGCATCCCAAAACCGTCTCCCTGTGTCTCGAGGGTTTCCACTTCCGCACTGTTCATTACGTCGTCTCCTTGGTTACCTTAATTCTACGCGATTTTGTGGCAGTAATGCACCAATGAACAATCACGAAATTCATCTGATGTGGGAGAGGATGATGGCTAATATTGGTGAAAGGCATTTAGGCACTCGTAACCGGAGGATTCCGCAGCCCTTTCAGGGGGCAAACCACATCGTCCAAGTTTCCAGACCGGACATTGGTCGTGTGATTAGCATACGGGCTCGGTGCACTTCGGTGCGTGCCAATTATCATGCATGAGTCATTGTACCCACATCTTCAATGCGTGTATTGGGGTGTTTCGTAGTGTATTTTTCTGGCCAAGTGCAAATAACAGACAGCAGCCAATCAAATGATTACAAATTTACTTGTTCAATATTAACACCTATAGCATGCTTCGTATTGGTATAAAAGGCATAAAAATTGGCTAGGTCACTTCTTTCTGGTTTCGGCTTTTCGCCAGACATTTGCACATTCGGATCCTACCCATGATTAGTTGTTCGATCACGATGAATGTCCTTTTTCGATGGGATCGACAAGTGGAGCGTTCGATAAGGTTGCGCATGACCACCTTGGAGCCACTTGGTAACTCCGTAAAGGAAAAGATTCGCTTTTATGCACAAGACTTAGAGGCACTTAGGTGCCAAATGGAGCAAATTTTCTGCCACTTACATAATTCTGTTATGGCGCATTTTTTCTGCTCGACTTCCTTCTTCGACTAGGAATTTCTAAATCATTTCCCAGCGGTACATAATGTACCAAAAGTGAGTGATGTTTTACAAGAAAGAATCAAGCCATACTGCCATCAATTACACCTAATATCAGAACAGTTGTAAATGTTTGAGACGAACAAGGACAACAATTTCTGATGCTAAGAGGCTCTTACACTCCTGTGAATTCCACCAGTTTATCATGTTAAATTCCGCGATAATTTCGGTAGCATTTTAGAAGGATTTATGTAGATTAAGAAGTCACAGAAATACTAGCACTTACATTGGATTAAATATTAAGATCCCGATGTGTCGAGAATAAAGTATAGTGAGTTTGCAAGCAAACACGTCCTGCTCAATTTTGAACTTTTTAGTGGAGCAACGGTAAACTAGAGTTTCGATACACAAGCGCCTCTACTTCGGTGGTTTTGAGACTAATTAGTGAGGCAGACGCTGTAATCCAAGGCTCGACATTTCTCCTTGAAGGGGTATAAAGCTCGAGAGAGTTAAAACATGACAAATGCTAGTTTCCCCATACATCATTGGCCATTCGCGCCTGTTTCCAAGTCTGCTGCAACGTGACCGTAAGACCTCTTCCGTCTCTCACCTACCTCGATAACCAATCCAGGGTTATTTACCGCAGACGTTTAAGAAGAGTCCAAACTTGTTAATGTAATGAATTTTTCGTATGCGCAAGTGATTTTTTTACTTGTGTATCGTTTCATTCCACATTTAACTTAATAGACTATGGTCTTTATGCTCACTGACCTACTTTGTTGTCAGATAAGTCAACTTTTTTTCCTATGGTAATGAGTTAGTACAGAATTCATGCGCACAAGCTGGTTGGTTTGTGCAGTAATGCATTTTGCCAAAATAAGTGACATGAAATCCGTCAGTATGGCCTGCCAACCACCGAGCGACAGGGACAACGATCATCATCAACAAACAGGCCGCAGCACACACTTGACCCGAAACTTACCCACGGCGGAGTAATGAAATATTTACTGGTGTCCGAATTTAAGATATAGCAACACCGCGTTGTTGGACACTTAAAACCACTTTCATAGGTGTAAACGGGGCTAAATTTGAGATAATCACGCTCGATGCAGTTATGAAACATTGCGTTTCTGCACGAAAACAGGATTCGCTATAGCACACATGTAGGCTGCTGCAAACCAAGCGGAAAAATACTTATCAACCAGAGTTTTCATCTGGTTTCTCCAACATATTCCACCCCATTACTACAGACTTAATCAACAGTTGTTTGACATTCGGGATGTGGTGAAATAACTGTGACAAATAAACACGAAAAATGAAACAGAAATTTGCAGCGTTCAAAGGTATGGACTGGTAGAATAAATTTTGATGCCTCAAATCTGGTCATGTCCTCTTGTTAAATGCCCTTTTCAATAGGATCGACCAGCAAAAAATTGGCGAAATCTTGACTTGCACTGGATCGAAAACTTCATAACAAATTCCAAGCATCTACAAGAATTGCAATTTCCGAACAAGGGAAAAAATCAATAACTTGCGATAACTCTACCCCAAGACTATGCATTCCCTACAGTAATGGAATTAATTTAACATGTTTTGTGAACGTTTTCTTCAGGTTGTCATTCCTAAAAGAACAAAATCAAAAGTTAAATTAAAGATTGTAGTGAGAAACTAAAAGAAAGGAATGTAAATCTCCAAAACACTGTAAGTAGCTTAAGTCTAATGATCTAATTTAACTGTGATACATTTAAAATGCAGCGCTATGATGAAAAAAGCCACGAGCCGCCGACGTTCTAGTTGCTTTGGTCAGACTTATTTCCCAGGCGTATGCTTTGTGAAAATCAAGTGCTGGGGAATATCCACTGCCCTAGGAGTTTATTCCCCTTTCTCTGTTCCAACCATCGTCATTATGATACGTTAAAACGAGGGCTTACCTTATCGAAGGTAGACCAGTAAGTCTGATTGGTAGCCTCATAGCTTACCGGCCGTCGGAAGTAGAAGACATTGGAGTGCGGACATCTTGCTCCCAATAAGCATCTGCCTCCTTGACAGTTAATTCTAATTTATATAGGACATATGTTTAGCACCTCATGTTCAGTGTCGTTTAAAAATTGCCATAGGGCATTGTTCTTATGACGTGGTAATAGATTCCTTCTAGAACTTGGCAAACCCATTCCTTCTAATAATGCCTGTCATTGGGGTCATCTACGTCTCAACTGTTTCCGAGTCCATAGCTATTTATCAACTAAAGAAGCACCATTTAGACACTCCGACATGGATTTTCAAATTTTTTTCGTGCATATGAGTCTAGGACGCACAATGCAACCACTTCTATTTGGTTAGCGACAGAAATCGAAAGCCAGGTTGAGATCGAGCTAACTTACATTACTTCGAAGTGACTAATGCTTGGCTTGGTAGCCTGAATAGCTGCAAGCAAATCAACAGTAACTTAAAATGAGGAAAGAGACCTAATTTTTAAATGCTAATTCATTTATTATGTTAGTTTTTTTTATCATGACAAGCTTAAATTGCATTCCACCGAAACAAACATGATAATAAACCCTATACGAAAGCAAAGTCAACGGGAGTTTCAATAAACTCTCAACTTTATCGAAGATTAAACTTTGATACCTTCATGCTCAAAAAGGGGCCTAGACGCAGCCAATAAGACGCCTCGGATATGCCGTTACCATAAGAAGGCTGCAAAAGCACTGGAGGTGATTGGATGAGCATGTCCACAGCTGAGGCAAGGTAGGTGAATCGCAAAATTGGTGCGTCGGTTTAAAGTAGCGCGCCATGATGGAAGAAGCCGCCTTCTTTCCAATTTCTCGCATAAGCCATTTTTATCTTCTGTTGTTGTGGAGAGCGATCCATGCCGTTCTGTTTCATTGGTTAGAATAGGATCAAAAGGGACTGACTTACTCAGTTGATCTGCCAAATGGCACATCATTGCCTTTTGAATAAAATCGGGTTTTCGTAATATAATTATAAGCGAACTAATTGCTCATTATTCCATACTCTGTATATGTCTAAAATTATTCATTCCTTATCCCGTTCATTACTCAATTTGACATAAATTTTGTTCGCTTTGGTTGATCGTAGAGTTGTGAAATCATAAGGTGAAAAAGAAGGCACATGTAGTGGTGGATTTCAGAACTGGGCGTTGGTGCTTCCAACAATATCAACAGAGCTAGCAAGATCACTTTGAGACTCAGAGCTCTTCACTGCTTTTGATAGTTTTTAATCCAAATCACACTTGTCTAATAGACTTGTGCACTCGCAAGACTGAGCACCTTTTCAGATTACCATCGTTCATCTCAAACTCAGTGGATGAATGTTCAAACGCTAAACACACTTTCTCTCAAACCCTTTTGTTCGATTGGTTAGTAAGAATGCAGGCATGCGGGGAAGAGTACGGTGTTAATGGCTGGTGTAGATTGGTTGCCTAATTGGAATGCATATACCTCACCAACAAAAATATGCATGATTTACCCGACGAGGTCTGCTTCATGACATAGGTTTGTCAAGGTAGTGAAATTGGGAAGGATATTGCGTTATCGATAAATGCGGAAATAAATGTGCCGCATGACAAAGAATGAACCATGAGATGCGTTCTTTTGACTCCGAAACAGAACGAAAAATGAAAAAAGCCTCTAACCGTACTCTAAGATGCAGAGAAAGGGGCTCTTGCTGTGCAGTGTTTCGAATTAGCGAGTATCCTAGACTAAAAAGGCGCGTTGGTACACTCCGACAAATGCTTCTATCTAGCTTGGAATCCCTGTGCATTCCTTGGTCTGACTCCGGGTCTGAGGCCAATCACAGACGAGGAGAATTCTTAAAAAAAACTAATATATGTGTGTGAGCTTTGTTATTCATGCCGACTAGGGGGTTGAAAGCACCCGAAGAAATTATCCAAACGATCTGAACCACAGATGGCTTGAGGCAACTACCTCACCGATTCACAAAGAGGCACCTCTGGCATTAAGACTACCCATGGGAGAGTACGATTGTCCGGGGATATTCGATAATCCTACACAAATAAAGAGCCGTGAATCATTGGATGGACCACGCCACCTCAAGTAGGGCGGGTGCGTGGGAAAGAGTGAAGGCGGCGCATATGGCGGTTGGTCACAAATGAGGTTCACGAACGGCTGGGCTGTACCACCAATTGGGTCGAAAAAACGATGAAAACAGCGCACAAGACACAACGACTTGCGCGTTGTCCGCTTATCAAACACGCGTCTTGGTAAAAAAAGTGGATTGCCGGTCTTGCGGACTGCTTTTGAGGCCTTTTAAGGCTTGTGACACCGTCACCACGCCTTAGTTGAGGGCCAGGAACAAAAGAGTTCCTGGTAGGCTTGGAAGATGGATCTCATGAGAACGAGGATTAGTTTTTCGAAAAGCCATGCATCGTTCACGCACGAATTCACTGACGCGATCATGTCAACAAACTACAGATCGTCTGTGCTTGTGTTTACTCCAGAGAGGTTGAAATTTATAAAATTGTCCCCGTTGTTTATGCTGACACGCTCTGCCCTCACAGCCCCTCAAGAATTCGTGCTGGCCGGATAAAATTGGCAGCATGTGCGTTATTCATGGTCGAAATGGTGCGGGACATTTGACTTGCGGCCATGTGACGCGCGCCATTCTACCCACGCGCGCCGATCTGGCCTGTTCGTTGTCCTCCTATCCCTTCCCGCACTCTCACCTTCCTCAAGGCACGCCCGTGAGTCCGAGGACAACGCCAACCCTCCTCGCGGTCATCCCTTTTTCCACTCTAACTCTCCCAAAGCTCTTGCCCTCTGAGTTTGTATGCGGTAGTATGGAATACTTCCGGTTCTTCCAGCTATTCTTCTATCGTGTGCCTGGTAGCTAACCATGATGGTGTGGCTATCTAAGAGGGACGGGCTAACAGTCATCTCCCTATTTGGGTCCCCGCTCGGTAGGCGCGTTACAGCGATAGAACATTTAATGGAAGATAAGTACAAAGGCCTGATTGTCCACGATTAATAGAGAACATTAGTCGATAGATTTGTCTGACAGTTAGTCTTTCCATAAATCTTTAGGCGCCAAGATTCCGTGTTTTAATAAAAGGTTTGGATAAACCCATTGTGCTAATAAATTATTACACACTGATAAAACTGAAACGGTTATTCATGAATTTCGTGTTAGGCGGTAAGTTTATCCCACTGGACGGAATAAGTAATGACGAACTCTAAGCCTGCTATCCCATAGGTGCGTGGGTTTGATTACTTTTCTCGTTCAACGATTTTTTAAAGACATGACTTATCCCATGACGTCGTTCTTCAGGTACAAGCAATTTTCGTGCGGTGACAAGACATTGACAAGCCGGATGACATGAATGCATCGGAATTCTTCCCAACAAAGATTGATGACTGGGTAAGGAGTTACCGAGTATCGAATTGAATTCCTACACCTTGTTCGGAAGGTACATAATAGGAGCTAAATTTTGTTGAGACCCACACGTTAGACAAGGCATTACTGAAGCATCAAACAAAAGCACCTTTTACTTGTAGATTTAGCCCTGGAGACTGCTAGATGCCTCTGATATTCTGAGATGTCCTGTCATTTAAAAACCTGAATGTAGCATCGTAAAAGGGGTTTCTCATAAAGAGCTCATTTTAGTATTTCAAGCCTACCTAGCATTACTTACCTGCCAGGATCACTTTGCGTGCATTGACGGGGGTTGTCGAGAAATTTCATCAGAAGGGATAATTTGTGAAATAAACCAACACATTCTAGACATTCAATGTGTAACGTCGGCTGAGTAACCTGCAGTAGACACTCCGTCCACATGGACGTACTCATTGTCGCGATCAGCAGTCGCAGTTGGTCGAAAAACTTAAGTTGGGCCGGTGACACCGCAAAACGATGGCGTCATCATATTAAAAGTCAAGAAACCGGATGACTGTGGGTTAACAGCAGGCTTCTCATTCATTTTTCCTACGAGTAGAGGAGCTGGTGCTGGACGTGAACACACAAGGCGACATATTACCACCATCAGACCACCATTCTTAAATTATTAGACACCTTTAGTTCACATAAGCTCAATTGTCCGCATACCGAGCCCCCGATTACGAAAGTTATCACTTTAAAGCTTTATAAAATGGGAAAATCGCAAACTACTTCATGGGTGGCGTCAAACTTCAGACAACAGGTGCAGATGGAAATTCGCAGACGAATCTATGGTGCTACCAGTCATTGGTGCTCGCATAACCCAAAATTTTCCCAGACTGGCGTGTCTGCTACCACACTCCAATTTTCAAAGTTTTAGAATTTTGCGCGAATGAGACCTTATGTGATTCTACACATAAGAACAAGGGGCCCAGCAGAATTTCAGAAAACTGCTACATTTCCCACGTAGCTCAGGGCGAAATTGAACAGATGGGACGCGACGTCTGCTAAGGAAGCTGTTTAGTGATTGCCAATCCATAAAATTTCTGACAGCTTTTTTTTCTTCTCCAGGAAGGTATGTGTTTCCGTCAGCGGATCCCAGCGTCATACAACCGCTAGGCTCTTTAGTTCCCTCGAGTATGTCTCCCCAAACACTCTGTCAGTTTATTTAGCAGCATTTATCAGCGTCTTGACGGCAGTTCTTATTTTGCAAACAACAGCAAAAACTCTGGCCTTACTTGCCCTTTAAAACTGGAGCTCTCTCGTCATCAATAAGTTTGAATTGGTGATTTCCGGCGAACTGGGTTATTCCCCTGATCAAAAGTGGGTTTATACTACCGCCTACCACACAGAAGTCTAAATGCGGCAGCCTTTAAACCCCATCGGCAAATCGGACCCTTCCCACTTTTCCCACGGTGTCGAATATCGGTCAATAAACAGTCTCGGTCTCCGGGCTACACTGAAATCCGATATTTGTTCACGTCCCCCGAAGTGGGTGCATGATGTGGCACCTTGGCTGCTCATTGATTTTCTAGAGCCAAAAATAAGGTTAACATTGACAGACGAATCAACGGGTTACCAGTCATTGGCAAAATCGGGAGCCCATACAATTGTGGTGACTTGTGAACACTCGAAATTTGTGGTCTCCACTAGTGTCCAACTCGGCGACTTGTATCTATACGGGGCTGATTCTTTTTTGTTTTTCGACGTGATCAAGTGCGCTTTCGGTAGTAGCCTAATTACGAAAACCCTAGCCAGGTGGTTATAATTGCCCGAGGACCTGAGAACTTTGACCAGCAACCAAAGAATCCCTCCCTAAGCCTCTAAACTCATTCCTACACAGCCCCCTTTCCACTAACCAATCATTGATTAGGAATAGCCCATACGCCTCCCTCCTGAAGGAGCTAGTAGAGCCGGAACGCTATCAAAGGGAAGGCTTGGCGTAAGCACCCACTCAAAACATGAATACAGTGACTACCAATGAAAGGATACTTGAGATAAGGTGTGGCACGCTTAGCCAGGACACGCTACCGCCTCCTTTGTCTCTCACGTTGCTACAATTTAACGATTTTACTTATGCCCGACAGGCCACCCCGACAGACCCCCACCCCCAGATATCCAACCTCCGGATCTATAAACAAACTGCAGTAGCACAGTTTACCATTAAGACAATGGCGGAACAAAAGCTGGCTCACCCGTTTTTATGTGAACATATCGCTCCATACACCCTACGATGCCATCAAGTAATTCGTGCTTTGAACATTTAGAACGATCAAAGGAAATTGGAGAATCCACAAATGCGCAGTTAATTTGAGAGAGCATTTAGAAACCAGGCAGACGCAAAAAGGTTTTTGAATCAATAACCACTCGGTGACTTGTACTGTTTGGCCTGACAAGGAGGTCAACTTGTAAGATAAAACACCAACGGAAAATCTATTTTTTGTACACAAGAGGAGACGGGGAATCGAAGATAAGCAGCACACAGGAGAAGCAGCGGGTGTAGTTTCGACCAGAATGAAGCGAAGACGGGGTGGTGGTGGGGTGGCAACAGCTCACTCGTCGCCCTCTCACCTGGCAGCAACACGACTCCGTTTGGCAGCCGGCGCGGCGTCAGCCACCTCCGCGTCGTCCGCCTCCTTGATGAGGTATTCGGCGCGACACTCGCTACCTCTTCCCGTGAGGTGGGCGCACAGGAACTCCACTCGGAGCCACTCGTAGCCGGGGGGGAGTGGCGGCGGGGGCGCGCTGGAGCGACTGCTGCTTGAGCGACGCTTCGTGAAGGCGTGGGTCACTTGGTCTGCTGGCGGGTATGGTGGGCTGTTTGCCAGAACCTAATAACAACGCACCGCTGTATTAACACCCGAAACGTGGGGTACAAGTGACGATAATGGCGATTACATACGGCCTATGACTTAATTTCTCCAGATTTCTTCTTTGAGCTTACAATTTTATTTAAAATAGGAACGTGTTCACGGTCTTTCGTGGTTTTGAAAGGATCTGACCCAAGGTTTCACAACACCGAACAAAAAGTCAATGTGAGTTAAATGACCTCTCAGAATAGCAGAATTTACGGTAACAGTTAATAAAGAGCACATTCGATGGCACCGTGTTTGATACGAATTCCAACAGGGAAAAAATTATTCCAAAGCACGATAATCCACTTGTAGTGTTCTTGGTGCCAACTTCGTCTCTTACGAAATGCGTAATTATTGCTGTAAATGTTTCAGAAGTGATGATTTCGCTCTTATTGAACAGCCACTTCCAGAACACCCTCGAAATTTTAAAGATTCGGAATCGCAAGCTCCGCTGGATGAAGACTTAACGCAGACTCAAAAAGAGCTTGAAGTTCAGAAGTGGTGATTCGATTTTAAAACACCATTAAAACAAAGGGTCCACTTGTTACAGATTGCACTAACTTAACATCCCGAATCGCTAAAGGAAGATAGGTATGATACTGTGCTTAGCTTGGTAGTGGCATTGAAATGGCAGGAAAGATTACAAAAAGCAATAAAAGCTGAGACAAGGTCGTGGTCGATGGGCTGTGGCAGAATCGACTATCGATCAACAGAAGTGTGCAGCAAGGACACTGCTGTGGGGCGCAAATCGATTTTGCTGCATTGACGGTGGCCTCAATGTGCCAAAGACGGTGAAAGGACCTCGAAAATGTCTTGCTAGGTAACACTTGATTAATTGTGAAAAGACCAACGGGCACATGTGGGTCTTCACACCTAAAAAAAGCGCAATATCTGAGAAAAATTGCACAGTAATGTCAAAAGACAAGTAAATCAGGATCCAAACATTGTCTATTCTACACATTACCTGAGAGATTAAGACAGTGTGAAAAGGCGTGGGGGAAAAAAACACAAAAATCTCAACAAACTCGGACTGGCATTTTGACGGATGCCTTCAAACGGAGGTGAAGTCACGGCTGGTTAAAACAAATAGTCAGTGGCACTGACAAGCCCTAAAGAGAGCAGGGAGAAGGGCTACACAGTGTTGCCAGATCTGACCGAAGTCCTATTAATCAAATACTTGCCAGGAGTTCGTGTGTGTGACAGTGGCACACCAGCCCAAGCTACTTGTGAGAGGCCTGCTTCATGCAGGCACGGGAGATGGCCGCAACCCCTCTGAAGTAGACGTAAATGTGCCCAGTCAAACCATTAAAAACCTCGGGCAAGTCGGCTGAACAGTCACAGGAGGACGTGGGTTCATGTGCTTAATTAAAATGGCCAAACGTTTACGCAAAGTCGAAAGACGTGTCACGTCTCCAATTACCCGGAAGGCGTTCCGTGACGATTCCGCAACACCTGACCCAGGGGTGATGGGGGCAGATTGAACGAAACTTCGATCTGATAAGCCTCAGTAAATCAGTTGAGCATGAATTTGTCTGTCGGCAGAGAACACCACCATAACTAGAAGGAGTGGATGCGGCTTGTTGTGCGGCCTTCGAAACTCGTTCCAACAGGTTTATCTGAAGACAAATTGCGCACGGGACGTCCCCTTGCCCTCAGCAGACCCCACATTTAGCTAACATGCTCTATTAACAACGCTCGAACAAAAACGCCCAAACACACGCACACACAGTGACACATCATGCCCCACAAGATCTCCCCTTGTTATTAGATCCCAAGATTGATAACAACGAATACGAGCTCTAAGATAGGTGTGCAGGCGTCGGCTTACCGACATAGGATATTAAAACCAGCTCTGCCAAAGCTCCAGAGTGGAGACCTACTGAAGACCGCTTGGAAACGCGTAATCTGGTGACTTTCGTGCTACCTTCGATGAACAGCCACTAATTTAACTGGTTATGCTTCGACTGGGCTTCTATGCAGGAGGTGTGGTGGTTGAGAGAGGGCGAGGAGTCTTATACGTGTGAGCAGTGAAAAAATGAAAATGAATTTTGGCACGAACCGAAGGGCCAAATTATGCACGGCGAGATAAAGTCGTGTGCGCGGTTGGCGGCGACCCGATTATGTAAACAATCGGCGACTGTGCAGGATAAATAAACAGTCGACCATCTTATAACTGAGCACGCAGAGGAGAAATTCTTTCTCAAAATCGGCAAACAGTGGCTTTTTAAAGTTCTTTACCTGAATAATTCACATGAAATTTCGCGTTCGCATGAGACTGCAAGCACCTGGCATTCGTAAACACTAAGAGACATAGTTTGAATCAGGTGGCGCGTCTGGCGACTAGATACGGCAATTTTTCGACACCAGCCAACTCAAAGATGGGTAGGTGGTAACAGACTAGTTGAATTAGAGGTTGAAAGTGTGCGACTAATAGACCGGTGTCTGGGTGTTAGTTTCGGTTTGAATTTTAAATACAACGAGCTAAGTAGATCGCAAATGAGCCGGAAGAAGACGCCAATATCTGACATGTTGATCTCTACACTGACATGATGATGGTTTTCTGAGGACACATTAAAAATTTTACGCTCAATATTAATTCCACCACGCCAGCTACTGGAACAAAAAACGCGACTTGAAGAGACACAGTAACACTCGAAAATCAATTGACCAGAGCAAGCAACCAATCACAAATTTTCCTTAAATGCACAAGGAAGGATGGTTTCAGCAAGCGATTGGATCAGGAAGTAGTTTTGTTAAAAGCTAAAAAGGGTTGGTTAATTTCGACAGGCATCCAGAATACTAAATTTGCCTGGTCAAAAGAGAAGAAGAAATAAAAAACCCTTAGCCCACTGGTATACTAATTAAAATTAATTGCAGACAGGGGAGAACGAGCCCCAGAAGGAAGGTTGTGTAGAGAGGACGTGATGGGAAAAAATGCAACGAAATGAGAGACTGGCGTGATCTAAGGCTGACAACCGTGGTAAGATAGCAACCGTTTCCATGGAAATACAAGACGAAGGCCCCCCAGGATAAGAAAAACTGTTTGCATTACAAAATACCAAAACAAATTTTTGAGGAATCAGTTGAACTGAGGGCAAATGGACTGGCATCTCCGGAAAGCAGTATAAAGCCCCACATTTCTCAATAACAATTTAAAAAGCAAATTTAGGGCCAATTTATAAATGAACACAGGTGACAAAATTACTATCCAGTCACTGGTGCTCAGACGTCACCAGTAGGAAGGAGCGTCTAGAATACAGTGAAATCGTCTCGAGTAGTTGGAGAAAGAAAGAGAGAAAGAGAGAAAGAGAGGAGTTTAATAAGGTCGTAAAATAAGCTAGCAAATAAAAACTCCCCAGCACGTCACCGGGGGTAGCTTGTAATCAGCTGGGGATATCGAAGACACCCATTAGGCCTACAACGAATTATGAAATCAGGGGAGAATTTGTGCAGGGGAGGGAGACGATTCAAGCCCGACCGAAACGTGTAACCCGGGTAAATGAAGGCTCCCCCATACCACCTAAACACGGCACAATGTTTATCTGATTTGAAGAGACGCAGACAGTAGAATTTAAGACGTGACACAACAAGGCCACCTTCGCCCGAATATGGTACCACCTATCCCACCAGACTGAAAAGCGTGGGGCGTGGTGGCTGAGAGGGAAGACAGGCGTCGCCATTGACACAAAAGATTTATTAAGTGCCGCTCTCAGGAATGTGGGACATAAATTGAATAACGATCATCTGACCACAGACACTTAAGAAGCTGCATTGAAGTTGAATCGGAAACATGAAGTGGTCTGATTCAATAAACCCCCGGTCTGTGCGCGAAAACAAAGGTGTGTCAAGTACCTCGTAAATGCTATTTTTCTACCACAGATTCTGCAATATCTGATGCAACTAGTACTTCACATAAGACCAGAGGCAAAGGATGTTTTGTCGAACAAAGGTTCGTGGTATGTTGTAAAGCACCGACGGAACTACCCAAATCAGAAATCCACCCGAATTTTGACTTGATAATGTGACTGGATTAAGAGATTTGTGTTGATGACTGAGCAGCTGCCGACTCACTATCAAGCATAACTTCAGTGTGAAGGCTTATCAACAGCGTGATACGGGTTGTGTTTAAAAAAAGGATTATACGGACAGGCTGGTGATGGCAACGACGTGGGGAACTGTAAGAGAAAAGGGCAACGCGAAATAGTAAACAGGGCTACCAACATCCGACCCCCGGAAAAGAAAGAAAGGTGCATGCAAAACACCCCAAAAGGTCTTGTAAAAGACATGAGACGGAAACGGAGGGACAAAAGGAACGGAAGGAGTAGACAGACGTCAACGAACCACTGGAAAAAGGAAAGCGAGATTGTCGACTAAGGAGGCGCTTAAGTGCATGCGACTGTCAACTCACTTAGACTGGTTGCTTGCGTCTGAGACAGGGGTCAAAAGCACTCAATAAGTACTAGAATTGGTGTACACTAACTTGGCACAAATTAACGCGGACTTATCGTTTCCTGGTGTGAATGAAGCAGAATAAGTGGAAATTCGCGAATAAAAAGAATCCAACTAGCCAATACAACAAAAATCACATTCTCGAACAGAGAGTAAGCCTAAAATAACACACGCAGAAATGTGGATCAAGAAAATCGGCAACACGCAGGAAGCAGCGGGTAGTGATGGATTAACGATGCACAATTAGGTGAAGTACGACGCAATTTTACGGGAATATCCATACACACGATGTGCGCAGCAGTCATCTGCCAGGTAACAGGTACGATGCTTGGTAGGTAGGAGCAGCTTCGGTGGCCAGGGCAATTCGTGATTTCCTCCCGAAATCGTAAACCTAAATTCGTCCCCTTGTGCGGTGGTGATTGGCGGTATCTACGTTTCCCGAAACACACAGGCCACAATTCAAACGTCGGAGATAGTTCAATTATCGGCATCGTAGTTGAATGAAAGTGGAGCCAGTTAGTGGTATCCAGGGCGAAAATGAATTTAACACGGGGCGCACAATGGGAATCAATGCATGGGAAGAATTTGGCCAGAAAACGCACAGGCAGAAAAACCCTAGCAAGTCAAAAATACAATGGGCGATGAGTCATGGTGAACAAATGATAAGGGCAAAACAACTAATTGTCGACTGCGTGGGTAACAGCAGTTGCAAAAGCTAGCGTGGCTTCTTCCCTGAGGTGGATAGAAGAACGCGCAAATGATTGGTTATTTTGTAACTACAATCAGTGGTATCATGGAGCAGTTAGGGTGGAAGATACAAGTCAGAGTGATCGATATTTAAACACAAGAGGCTTTCGAGGCATTCTTTTTTTGTGGTCAGTGAGACTGCTTCACATCGATCTGATCTGCTTAAAAACAAATGAAGACTCGAAGGAACACGCAAAAAAGACAGTCGAGCCCAATACCTCTTGGGGTGGGCGAAAAATCTGCAAAAGAGGAGCGAAAAGCCCTGTAGATCAACGTGGGTACATAATTCGAAAAAGGTTTCACGCAATAAACAATTGCGTCGAGTTAAAATAACTCCATGCAATAGTCTCGCACTGATCCCTAAACACTTTGCCGAGAAGCCAAGTGCTGGGGGAAGAATTATGGTGGGTGTGAAGTGTTGAGAGGCGCACATCTACTGGGATCTAGTCATGACTGGTTGGGAGGTGCGGTCGGCGAACCTGTTCAAGAAATCGAAATGCCCCAGTTGCCAACAAATTAACTAAAGACAGCACGAGATCGGAAGTGAGTTGCACCATATTCCCCATGAAGTGGTCCTAATTTCAACAAATTAAAACATTGACAATACGTTGAAGTATCAATTTACTGGCAAAAATGATTAATCATGCACCCAGTGTAAGTATCCACGTATGGCCTTAAAATGAAGTTTAGAATAATAATAATTGAAAAGGGGAACGGACTTTCGAAATGGTAAAATCAACAACTTGGTGAAATCCGATACCAGTAGTGATCAAGACGAAACACTGAGGGATTATTTGCGTACATTTTAGTGACTTAAAAGTCGTTCAGACACTTTTAGCACTCGTTCGTTTGCTATAGAAGACACCAAATCAACGAATACATATTACAGACGTTGATTTGGTTGGTTTAGTTTTGCTTACTAATTGGTGCACCGTTAGGGGTAAATTCCCATTTAAACAGAGATCAGTTGTAAGGAAATTGTTGTGATGCAGTAAATTGGTAGAACATCCCACGCACCTCTTTGGCGAACCAGATTATGCCTAATTTCACCTAGATGTAATTTGGCTAGATTATGGGACCCGATGACGCAGCGATTCGTCCGACCACACTGAAATTCAAGCGTGTAAAGGCGACTGCTGTGAAGCAGTTAAATTTCGCAGTGACAAACATGAAAATCCATGCCTCTAGTCTTCAACACTCACAAATCAGTAAACCGAATCTTGACACACACAAGTTGCGTTGAGTAGCAGATGTGAGTAAGCATATTTTTCTACCGATCTGTGAATCTACGAAAGCACATAAACACAGTTCAGCCAAAATAATCCCCGCTTATTGTGGTTTGGAGAATGGTAATGAGAGACTAGGAGATTATGCGGCGTAGAGATTAAACTGACGGAAGAACGCGGAAATTCGGAAATCAGCACAGGACCTGAGACGGAAGTTAAAATGTGTAACTAAACGCCACGATTGTCGAGTGGAGAACAGACTCGGTGGACCTGACCAATGATCCAAGCGGCAAGTTTGTCTTCTCATTGCGAACACAACTTAAAAATGCCATATCAAAGAGTAACGCAGCGTTCACAGAAAAAAACAAGTACTTCACGTGGGAGCATAATATACCTCTCCCTTCAACGTGGGATAGACATTCAGGGGGATTTGACAATGACTTAATCCGTTGGTGAAGAAAGGAAGGAAAGACCAAAACGAGTCATTCTGAAGAGTAACTCGTTCAGGGGAAATAAATTCACGAGGCGACGGCTGGAGATAGCGAGTGCGGAGTAATTCAACAACGGAGATAGTTGCAGGATTAAAATCTGGCTGACGTCAGCTCAACGTTAACAGTGGAAGCAGTTAGAGGCTGATTCCATCGACAAATAGGAATTCCAAAATAGAATAGCTACACTTCGCAAACCAAGCCGTGCATAGGGACTACTAAAACAGAGTAGTACTCGTTGCTTTCGTCGTACTTTTGTTGTGAATGCAATGGCCTTGCCAGTACCATCAATGCTGCCTTTTGCAATGACAACAATTTGGACTCAAAAAACAGGGACTGCTCTCCACCTAAGCACCAATATCACGCCAACTACACTGCGGTCCAAAACAGCCACCCTTTTGTACATGGAGAACGAAGGAACCAGCAGTCTATCGAGTGAACGGTTGCCGCCACAGACCCGGATTGGTCCATAGCATAAAACCTGTTTTTAAAACAAACGCATTGTCAGTGTGCGTAGATGCTTCGAGACAATGCTCCTATCCATAAATCGAAATGCACTAGACGTGAGCTATCCTTCACTGCGCTCAGATGTGTGGAGGTAAGTTAACTCAGATCTCCCCAAATAGCCCGGATCGCAATGTAAGCGACACCGATTTAGGAATTTCTAAAACCCCGTCAAGTCACATCAGTCGCCGTCTTTTGAGGGTGACGAGCAATGCCCTTCACTACACCTCTTCCTACCCCTTTTCTATAGGAATTAAGCCATCAAACGCAAAAGCAGGCTAGCAGAATGGACTTCCCACTGGGGCACAATGTGCGTGGGATTAGCGCGACGGGGTTGCAGGCAATATTGCCACCAAATGAGGCAACGAAAAGGCCATTTGCGGGAGCAGAGGTGTGCATGACTCATCGCACGAAAGCACTCAAGGCATGAGTCACGCGAGGCAGAAATTAGCAGTCCACGGGAGTTTTACGATGACGGCGGAAAACAACGCGAGACACACGGGGGCAATGGGATGGGGACGGGAAGAGGCTTTAAGACAAATGAAGCCCGTTAGCCGATAAAAGGAAGCAGGGGTTTAATGTCCCACCAGCTTCCGTGTAGAGCGCACTACGGCTCATAAATTTAACGACATTCTGAAAACTGGGTGTATTCTTATACGGAAGGGATTTTTACACGAGTGCTACCCCTGGCCCGGGCAAACAGTTGCCAAATAAGCAAGCACTACTCATAAAAGTGCTACTTATTTCGGGAACTCGAGTAGATGAAACCCCACTAGCAGATGCTAAAGAATGCAGGCTTTGAACTTTTGACCTAAACAAACGATAAGCTTGCACTTTACTGCCATTAAGTGCAACAACGTGAAAAGAACACACAAGTACATCTGAGGTCCATAAGCGAAAGTTAATCTCAAGTGAGGGCAAACCAAGGGACTACCGGTTATGTTGGGCCTAGATAAAACAAGTGAAGAGAGGGCTAGACTATTTACAGCAGTATATTCGTGTTACTACCACAATTAACAGTAGTAATGCCAGTGAACTTTGAAAATGCTCGTAATCAAACCAACAGATAAGAAACTCACACAAGGCATCATATTTTTGTGAGATGTTGGGGTAAAAAAGCTTTTTTTTGCAAAACAACCATAACCGACTGGCCCCAGTAAATCTAATGCTGATTGTGGAAATTATGTAAATCATTTTCACTTAATAGTTTATCGAAGGAAGGCCATAAGTGCAACATTTACCGTGTTGTTATTATTATTGATTTATTCGTTGTTTTAATTCTGGTTCCCGCTGAGCGCCAAATACGACTAGCTGACTTGAAGAGCGAAAAGTAAAAGCCACTCCCCGTCTGGACTTGTAGTCTTTACGGATTCGACGTGTCTGAGTCGTCTTAAACTTTCACAAAAAAAGGTGTGTTTATTATTGTATCCCTTAGTGAGACTTGTGAGTTTAATTTTAACCCGATGGACGTGTCGGCTTTACAGTCGCTTGTCACTGGGGTTGCGAGAAAAATAGGGTAAGGTGGGGAACGACCAGGTCACAATCAAAGGACGCATTATAAGGCCTCTACAAACAACGGGTGACTGCAGAAGAACAACTATCGGCACTGATTTAAACAAGCCAGTCCAAATAGTCAAGATTAAACAAAAATTATCCGCCATGTTTATTTTGATAATTTCTTGAAGGTGAGGATGATGGCTGGGTGAGAATCTGAGAGGTTGAGCTAATGCAATCAAGAGATTTAAGTGCGGTTAAGAAGTCTGGTTAAAAACAAACAAGCAAGCAAGAAAGGAAGGGTTAATCTTGTTTAGCGGCTTGAAGGGATAAAAAAAGCACGAAATGGTAGTCCCTAGACCTCAAGTAGCTCACAATGCGGGCGCACGCATACTGTGACCAATAGGGGCGCCGAAACGAAACCAAACAACTCACTTTCCCGCCGCCGATTTCAATGATCCGCCTGAAACTGGTCTCCCTGTCGCAGCCGGGCCCAAAAATGACCCGCCAGTCGGCGAAGGCCTCGCCGCCAGCCAGACGCCAGTAGCGCGCCGCCCTGGCGAGATCGCGCAGCTGAGCGGGCGAGAGGGTGCCCGGCGGGGCGCTGCGGTTTTGCGCGGGAGACAGCTGCACCAGGAGGGGCTCGGTGCCTGGACCGCCCCACTCGTACGCGTCCTCCTGCAGCCACGTCGAGGCCGTCGCGCAGGCGTCCAGGTAGGACTTGTGCAGAATCCACTTGCCCGAGGCCATGCACATGAGGAACTTCTCGCACCGACCTACGCATAGACGCACACACGTTAGCGCCACAGCCCCTTGATAATCAATAATTGAGCGTGTTGAGGACTTACTGGGGGCGTGGATTATCAGGTGAGTTGTGGCCTCACCGATGGACATGCCAGGGTCGAGGTCTCCGCCGAGTTCACTGATGATGGCCTGATAACGCACTCTCTCGTCTTGATTCACACCACTTAGTGAGAAAACACGCAGACGTTTGGGGTCGGCAGTCCTCTGAGGCACTGTTCCCGCAGATGCCCTATTAAGACACAAGCAAACAGTGTTCAGGATAACAAAGCTACTGAAATCGGAGTAGTAGAATAAGACAACACCAACCTTCCGGCGATTAAATTTTCGGACGCTGGAGGTGGCTGGACGGGACCATTAGAGGTCGTGTTTACTGGACAGGGGGGCGGAACTTCAGGTTTGATGTTGATATTGTCCTCGTACTGCCATCGCACCTGTGGCGAAAGAATGTGAAATTATGAGTCTCCAAGACCCAGTTAAACGACCAACGCCACCACAGGCCTTACTTGTAGAGCCTGTCCAGGAAGAGCGTACTCAACAGGTGGATTGGCCAAGGCACTGGGGGAGATGTCGCTCAAGCCAGATTCAACGGAGGGTGCAGGACGGGGAGCCCGATGCGACCTTCGGTGAGACAAGGGAGTCTTAGCGATGACGTCACCGCCACAGCCGAGCCCGAAGCCATACTCGTCGGTGAATTGCTGCGCCTTGGAGCCCATCACCGACTCAAGACGACGAGCCACGTCACCCAGGAGGGACGATTTGGTGGACTGCAGAGGCGACGGGGGTTT
Organism: Mesocestoides corti; assembly: GCA_900604375.1. Lineage (NCBI taxonomy): Eukaryota > Metazoa > Platyhelminthes > Cestoda > Cyclophyllidea > Mesocestoididae > Mesocestoides > Mesocestoides corti. Next base: position 192,605 of record UXSR01000001.1, read on the forward strand.
GACTGAAGCATCCGTGGTGCCTAAAAGTAACACGAATTCCATGTAGGGGCAAGGAATGCCAAAGACCGCAAATAACTCGTAGAGAGCGTGTGACACGGGCGCGAGGTTGTATTCATGAAAGTGTTCCTAGCATTTACGACGATGCTGTAGTCAAAATTTGCAACAGCACGGTAACAAGGTTGGAAGTCCTTTAAGTAGACCGAATTGGACAACTCAATAAAGGAGATCTTCAGTTTGAAACGTGAGAATCCTCTAGTGAAAGCAGGCCAGTCTCTAACAAAGTGCAGACCAACGTCGCATTAATTAGTACGCACCTCCAAAAAGTGACTACTGATAAAAGGGAGTGCCTATTGTAGACAATAGCCCAATGCTTTGCCAGCACGTGTGCTAAGTATCGGCAAAAATTACCGGAATCAGTCTGAAAGGCAAAATCTTTCTCAGGTAGACGTTTGCCCTGGCGCTGGCACTCGTAGACCCATTCAGGAAGAACAACTCTGATTCTGGGGTGTTCAAGTGCACTTTGCACATCTGGAGCAAGGGGATTTGGGACAGTGGAGTGCCTCGCTGGGGGCATAGGAGAGGCGGTAGTCAGCATTGAGGCAGACGGACAGGCTATCATGTGAGTACAAACCTACAACGAGACATTTGCGTAGTTGAGTCCGGCTTTCCACCAGCTAATCCACCGAGCCACGCAATTGGACGATAAAATTTAACAAAGATAGTTGCTATAAACATGTCTACTTGTTCATTCATTCATCGTTTTGCCGGTAAATGAAGTAGTTAGCCCCAATGCGAACAATGAAAAACAATACAACTAAAACAGCGAAAATCCCTAGCTCGGAAGTGGACAGTCTTTAAAACAGAGTTAGGAAATGACCTTTGGTAACCAAAAAATATCGCACATACATTTGAATCAAAGTTCCACCTAAAATCACCTCCCAGTTGTTTCAAAATGTTGTTCAGCTCAACCTGGCGTTCACTGAGGGATTTCGCGACACAAGCGACCACACCGACAAGAATGCCCGAGTTCTTAGTTGGCTCACAAAAGTCTGAAAGGCAAATAACTCGTACGGAACTAAAATGGGCAAACCTGTGCGTCAGAATTTACGGGCACTAACCAGTTTCTGCAAGGTTTCTTTTCGGTAGCATGTTTGTTTTCGAGAGCGCAGTCTTCAGACAACGTGAAACCTGCTCGGACAAGGGTGGAGACACGTGGAAGGCGTCTGACGACCTCGCAGATGGTGTTTCCACTTGTTTGCTAGCTCCCACCCATGCTGGAGTCTTTAATTGACCTATCGCTGACTTGCGTCCGGGAGACTGACCAACGGGAGTGCTTTTAAATGTGAGCGAAGGCCGTTGTGTTTTCTCAGGCAATGAAATGTGGGACCAGTCCTGGGGGTTCATTGGGTCGTCCTCTTGCACTGGATGGTCTTTTTCGGAAACACGCCTGCCAGAAGTCGCGCAAGCATATAACCAACTACAGGACACGGCAGGTAGACCCCACTGAATCGATGCGGGGAACTTCCTGCCATCTGGTTTGGCCGCAACAAGGTGTGTGCTGGCCGCGAGATTTCTGGAGGGGACAGGCTTTCGGAGGAAGCACTCCTGAACAGTGGCTCCCAAAGCTCGGGCGAATTCGGTCAAAAAGGTGCGGTCGTTGCCAACGTAGCCGCTTAGCGAAATTACACAGCCTTCAAGGGGGAGACGGGCGGAAGCTGGTATGTAGACGGGGTGGAAACCAATCTGCGTGTCGAGTTCGGAAATGAGCAGGGTTTTGGCAGCAACGCAGCTGTTTATCCAATAAACGGTTATCATTGAGGAAGAAACCTCTTGGCGCATAACGTAGGGGCAAATTTGGTAGTCAGCTGCAGCTGCAGAGTCGTTGATTAGGGTGCCGCCATCGGTTGAGATCAATTCTGACAAAGAGGGATTAGCCGTGAGGGAGAAGTTGGGACTAGGCTTGAAACGAAGTCGTGAGAACAACCCCACATCTAAAGGCGTTACTTCTTCAATGCTGGAGGATTTAGGCGTAACAACTTTCATGGCTCCAGCGGACCCTTCGGGATTCCTGTCGATGGAAATAAAATCGTCCACATCATTGAGTCCACCATTCTCAAAATACTGATTTATTAGACGAATCTCCTCGGTGTCCACCTGACTTTCTGTTGGTTTTTCAACCGAAGCGTGTTCATTAGTGGCATGGGTTTTCAGTAGAAACGGGGCCTCAAATTCGCTTTCCGGAACGCGTTTTCGCTGTTGGTTGCAACTTTCAAGCCACTCGGATGTTACGTAAAATACTCCTGGCTCAATGTCAGGGGGCGGAACGGTTTGTGAATCAGCTCCTAACACGACATGCGTAAGAGATTCTGTAACCTTGTCCGAGGCATTTGCACAGAGGACGCCTCCTCCAGATTGAATAATCGCCGACAGTTTCGTAGATTCGGAGGAATTGCAACCATATAAGAATATGACACAGCCACAGAGATACGTTTGTTCAGGAGCCGATCTTTTGGGCAAACCGTTATTAGTGAGATCCTTCAAACTGAAGCGCGTTTCATCTAACTTTAAACAATTGGAATCAGTGATAGCAGAAATGTCCCCCAAAACGCTAGGACCATTGACACTCGACGAAGACGTAGGCGTGGAAAACTGGCATTTTAAAAGCTGTTGATTATCTTCTTTAACGGGATAATCCGACTCATCTAAGGCGTACCCTTTGTTCACGGAGTCTGTCAGCCAACGCACAGAGACAATACGAACTTTCCACTTTTTTGCAAAGTTATATTTAACACCGCCAGCACTTTTAACGACCAAATGTGTTGTTATTCCAATTTTCATTTCACCTGAATAAAGTCCACCGTTGCTCGATACGATTTTAGCAACCTCTTTTCTCTCCTCAAGGGAGAGACCGGAAACACAGATTACGAGCTGGGCAAAAATAGGTAACTTAAATTTTAAAATAAAACTATGTTGAAGCATATCAATTGGGTCAACCGTCTCAGATAATTTCCACGCTTCATCAATCCAATCGGGTGTCAAAATATGAAGACCGCGACTTGCTCCGACAATATACTTTTTGGAACCAACTTTCGGTGCAATAATTACGTTAACATCATCTGTCAAGTCCCTTGAAGCAATGCCATGAAGCATTTCGATTGATGAAAAAAGGCGTTCCCTTTCCAAACCAGTAACCGAAGTAACAGTTACAATCGCATTTCGCAGAGCAGTGGAGAAAAGAGGGTACGAAACGTTTGGAAGAGGTTTTTCCTCCCGAAGATAATCAAGCAGAACTTGAGGACCATACAAAGATGAACCCAAGGCTTTAAAATGCTCATAAGTTGCACCGGCAAATCTGCCCATGATAAAACAACAGTTCTTGGGAGAATGATCCTGAAATTTCGTGACGGCTTCTTCGCCACTAATCCAAATAGGCTGCAGATTTTCGTAACCAGAAACGGCGTCAAAGGCTACATTTTGGAGGGGGGTTACGAGATCCTTTATAAAATATAACAGGTACGTTTCTGATGACATCAAAACCAGACAATTTCGCAAACCGCGCATTCAACGCGCAATATTTGATTCCACTTAATCAATCTTTTCATTGTCTTCGAATGCGATTAAAAGAACGTTTGAATATGGCTGTTTCCACTCATTTATTATGCTTTTTTTATAAATTTGCACAAAATACTAATATAGGTAACGCTAGATACTTTGGCTAATAAAGTTAGGGCATTGAAGTTTGACATGATATGCTGAGGTGAGATATTCCTAAAATAAATATCACCTTTACATCTAGGATTGAATGTTACCCTTTTTTTATTTTTCAAGCCATTTATTGCAGTTTTAATGAAGTTAATTCTTAAAGGCGAATGCAGCTTAGTACCCAATAAAATATTTTTCGGTTATAAAAGTAAGCCACGAATTAGAAATGTTCCCAAATATTTTTCAACAAGTCTTACAATTGGCTCGTAGAATTTTTAAAATAAAATATTAGCTTGTTCTTTGAGCAATCTACCCTCACCGGGTTTCCAACCGTTACAGTTGATATGCTATGACTGAAAATGTGCCAGACTAAATAAACTAGAGTTTTCTTAGTCCACTGACTAAGTGGCTTTCAGTCACTGTCCTTGGATATTTTAAAGTGCTGTATAAAACCCACTGCACGACGAGTCACTTGACTAGGACAGGCATGAGGGAAACTTTACTTTAATACATCTTTATAGTCGTAGCCTCGAAGTACTTTTTGGCTAAATCTGGCAACTTCAAACTGAGTACCACTATCCTCGTTAAATATTACTTTTATATAATCTAGAATAAACGAAACACGAATCTCAACCCTGCACTTAAAACGACACAAAAATATGTTGTTAAATAATTATCACCCCATTTCCATTTAATAATGGCAACGAAAAAGCTATCAAAATAAACACAAACAGTCTTAACTTTTCGATAATTAAATTTCATAGCTTTTTTTAGATTTAGGCTTGAAATTGATAAGCGTAATTATGACACAGTATACAATGGGGTAGTGGCTTTCATTCTAGCGTAGAGCACCTGAGATTAAGCTGCAAATTTATTATAAAATTGCCAGTTGAACTATGATTACTATAATAACTTTACTGACGCCAATAAATTGTTTTATACAACACCACACCATATCAATGCATGTGTGGTGATTATCAAGTTCGCAACTAGGAGCTTAAATTAATTTCATGTTCAACTTTCCCAATTTTGGGTTCTTGCTTGTGACGATCGCCTCATTCCTGTCATGGCCCTTACACTGAAGATTTTGGTATAATATGCAGAAACCAAGTGGGCATTTAAATAAAAGCACCACTACGTCATCATAATTGTTTGGCTTTTTATGCACAGCCCATACTTTCCGCCTATGTCATAAAAATGTCCACAGTTCTCCATTATCGTTAAAAGGTGATTCTTCTCTCCTATCAGCTGTATCCGTCTTTTGACAAACTTCGTCTACTGATATCACAAGTACAGTTATGGGTCACAGAAAAATACTCGGATTGTGTTGATGATCATGGATCGGCAAGGAGTTGAGTGTCAACGACCCTTTCCCACCATTTTTTTTCGAATCTTAGCATTAATTAGACATTGCTTTCGTTTCAAAAAAAGGGGATTGTCTGAGTTATCTTATTCAGAATGTCTCTGTGATTTATTTTTGACTCAGTGCTGTCAACTATGTTCTAAATTGTGATCAACTACAGACTAAATGCAGTTGCAGGCATTGTTTGAAAATTGTCATGTGTTTTGAGATGGATTTGACATAAAAATCCATTTAGAATGCATGCTCATGCTAGGGGCACAGTCACATTCGCTCATCTACTCACAAATACCAAGTAACACCTTTCCCAAAGATCCTGATTGTTTAGTTGAGCTTTCAAGGAATATTGTTGTGACAACATCCGTAAACATTCCATTGGAAACGAATTGACCAAATATTTGAATTATAATTAACAATAATTGTAAAACACACGACTCAAACTACATTCAAATTATCTAAGAGCAATCTTTTTGGCCTCTAAGTGAATAAAGTAAATAGGTATTAAATTCCTGAAATAAAATAGGGGAACCTGATTTTTAAACCCATTCTATCAACCCACATCTATTCAGACTGATGTGAACACTTAAATACTTGACGAAAATTGATAATATTGACAGCAAAATTCAATTCGATGCCTAGTTCTCGTCATCGCAGATGACTTAACTGTGTCCTGATATTCGTAACAATTAAAATACTGTTTAACGCGACTAACCCTCCCGCCGTACAGCCACTAATTTGGTACTTCTTCCTACACTTTATGTGCTAAAGGCTGAGGTTCAGAGCAATTTACATTGACTTCATGCTTTACGCATGCAGACTTCCTATAAACTAACGACAGCATCATCAGTGAGCTTTTCTTGTATGATTAACAAAACCGTAAACACGAACGTTCATACAACTGGTTGAAGGCGACCACAGGAAAAGACTTTCACTGGCCTAGCATCGTGACCAGGCAAGTCTTGCCCTAATGTACTTAAAGCTAACCTTAAAGTCATAAAACGCAACAGACCATCTCCACAACTGGTGCCTTAGTTCGCAACCTTGTCCCCTCCCCTTGTAGCCTAAACAAACCGCGTCTTGTCCGCACGCCTCTCATACGCGTCCCCCCGGGGGCTGGTCAACCGCACGACGACGACGACGCTGATGACAGCCCCGACTTGGTTTGACCCGGGTCCATAAATTTACGGTCATAATCAAAGTGTTCGGTTGCATTCTGCAACTCCAGTATCCATGCGGCAATTACGGTGCTAACCAGAGGGCATATTAAAGCAGATCACTATGTCCTCATGATCTTGGTTTTCCACACCCTAGATGACCTTTAACCAAATTAGAAATTGATGCGTAATTTGGTGTAGGCTGTGCACGATGTTCGGCAGCAAATAAGGAGAATAGTCTTGCTGAATTTGCCTGCTTTTAGAGCTACTCGTCGCTATGGTAACCCTATGACACGATTTTCGGTTAGGGAGCAAACAAGACGGCTGCAAACTGTTCGAGAGAACTTCACTATCTCCAACACCTGATCCCAATAAAAATCCATTTTTTCTGCTAGAAATTAATTCAAATGGTGGTGAACACATTTCGTCCAATTTTTACCAAGTATTTACCTAATTTAAGTTAAATCAGAAATTGCCAACTCGTAAAGCCCTTGATTTTGAATAACATTCTTGACTGAAATCCTCTGTAGCATTATCGCTTTCGCGTTTATTAGCTAGAGAATTTGCTAATAATTTCATCCTTTATTTGATTGGGGCAAAATGCACTGGCAAAACACACGAAATCGGTGTGTGTGCAAAATCTACCCTGTACAGATTCGCACTGATCCGCCTTAGTGAATTTTGTTAAAAATGCGAGACGCCTGTTTGAGTTTTGCCTTGAACTGACGCTGACTCGTGAATATGCAAAATTTTAACTGCTCGACGATAATTGAAAATGAAAAAACGCGTGTCAAAATCGGTTCTTCTGTGAAGACGGGATTCAGGGGTCTACCCTGACACTGCATTCTTTTCGAACAGTCAACGTATTCCTACACTATTTTTGCATCTGATGCGTCTTACATGGTCATGGAAACTTCTTCTAATGCCGTTTCGTTACGCGACAAAAAGTGAAGGTTCTATTTTGTCCTACATGTATTGAAGAATCATTTTCAGGTGCCAAATTGTCAGACCAAACTTTATAGACCCCGTTTCTGCGGCGAATCTAGCGAAAACATTTTACTGTCGTTCAGCAAATTTACATAAATGTTTTTCCAGGTAACTGAGATGCGTAGACAGCATAAATTTCTTCTGAAATAAGTACATCGTTGTGCGGTCTCCGCGTTATTGTCATGTGTGCGTTTATTCATCTATCGTAGTTAATGAAATGAAAGTCAATTGCCACTTCAATTCAGGTGAAGACAGTCCTCCTGATTCATTTATCTTATAATAATTTGTAGTAACACTAGGGTAACTTAGGTGTCCTCCATTCACTGCCTTAAAGGCGATTTGACTCCCAAACTTGGCAGTTTAAATGAGGCTCAACTGTATGTGAGTTCGAACGTGTGCGATAACTAAACGTTTCACAATTCACAGTCAGTTGATTCTTGCCACTTCAAGAATTCACCCTATTTGTAAAAAAAAGCCGGGTCTTAATCCAATGGTTCATAATTCACTCCGAATACCGTGGGGTACTGTCGCCGTCGTCTGTTCTGTGTGGTTTTTAGTGGAAAACGATATCAATCCGACGCCTGTTCAAACTGATCATGCACGTTTATGCAAGTGATGCAAGATACCATGGAAACTAGTCTACCTCGATAACACACTGCATTTCGTTTAAGCACTTTACTTCATGATGCCTTGATGGTAGCATGTAGATTGTGCATTGCATGCAAAGCACCTGTATAAAGTACGACGTACAGTGATCCACATTTCGCAAGCAATCACGCCTTATGAACAGAGGCCTCCAAACGCGATAACTTCACCCTGGACGCTGTCGACAGGAGTGAACACGGAACTACTGGCTACTGGCGACAGAATCTCAAGCAATTTCCCACCCACGGGATTAGTTTTCTCGGAATTCGAAGAATGGCGTTAGTGTGGAATGCACGACTTTTCCATTCACAAAATGCCCCCCATGAGCAGGTAAGGTGCTCTGGTGAGACGTCACTTTTAAAATTTCACATCGGCACCGAAATTGAGCCAATCCGAATTACTACAGAGTCGAAAAGTCAATTTTAAAACACTCATGAAACTTTTAAGTCATGTTATATCCTTCTTGGACTGAGTGCTATTCAGTAAATTGAAACAAGGATATGTCATGCTGCAACTGGTCATTAGCTGGACTCATGAGTTATTCACATTCAATAATGAAATATAGAAAGCATGGTCTGTTTAAAACAAGGACCAATTGCTCCCTCCACTGAGCATAACTTAGTAAAATAACAGGCAACAAGTTTTAATATCACATTAAGGTTAAAATTTATATATGAAGGCAACTTGAGGCCAGAAGGAGTGGCAAAACCACGAAATCAATTCAAGTTCGCTCTCAATTTGTCAGACGTGAATGCAAAACAAAGAAAATTTGTGAAAATGTTCAGAAAAACTCATCTGAAAATGGTATTGATTTGTGGTTTATGTCCTGTTCTTCACTACTTACCCCCTCAACCATGAATTCCTTGATTAGGAAACGCGTATTCCATGAAGCTAAAGGTAAACATTCCCTTAAGTTGTGGGTCGGCAATACTCCCAAGTTTACTGCTCTTAACAAAGCGGAAAACGGTGTGTCTTAATGCAGGACACCATCAACATTCTGCAAACACTCGTTTCATGCGTCCGCTTACCAAAGTAATCCACTTAGTTTGTTCATTCCTCCACAAACGCGGTTTGTAACGCCTGAATGGACATGTTTTGATCGCCCAAAGAACCACTGGACAGGCTGGGGTGGGGGTCGTAGATTAATGAAATAACCTGCTCCTTTGGATAATCAGAACCGCAGTAGTAATATCCATTTGACCAACAAGACTTCCACGTCAGTGCACGCACAGCAAAACAGGAGCTAATTTATTCAAGCTGGAAGTTCTGTCCCATTGGGATTGGAGGTTTTTTTAATCTTGTCGCTTGCTTCGGCGTTAGTTTGAATTGCCTCTGGTGGAGTGTACTAATAAAATGTTATTTAATTTCTTTGAGATTTTAATCGACAATTCTACGTGATTTCCGACTGAACATGGAATGCATTACTTACCAAAGTCTGGTCATTCTATTATTGCAGCTATAATTACTCTAGATATTCATGAGTCGAAATGAACACACCTTTATACCGATCATTATCAAAAGCCAAATTTGTTAGGACGCTGGCAGTGTTACAATTTATCACGCATTTCATAAATATAGAATTATACATAAGTGGGCTTCTAGGAACGGATTGGTGCCGCAGAAATGGACACAGAATGCAAAATGGGGTTTTTGTAACTTCAGCTGTCCCAAGTCGCACCTCCTATCGACTTCAACTGTCTCATAGGTAAGATTGAAATCAAAATTAAACCATTCCCGAAGACACAACGTTCCCTTGTGCTACATGTGATAAATGTTGACATGATCTATTGTAACCCTTCGAAGGCAGCATGGGGTTTTAGTTGGTGTTAGGGAGAGTAAAAAGAAAAATAATCATCGGGATTGCAGCGTCAGTCTATTTTTGCTTTGATAGGCACGGCAGATGAGTAGACACTCGCGTTCATTTTGCCTACTCATCTCAGTTGCTAAGGAAACCGCCTGCACCTAACCATAATTATGTCTTTTTCACACCGTCGAGGGATTTTATCCCAGCCAATGCATGTTAATAGCCCTCAACCTTCTCCTGTCCAACCCAAACAAACGTGGTTTGTGGAAGAAAGCAGATTAAATATTTCTTAAGAAATGTTTGATGCTTATGAGTAGCTGCACTCTTGTGTGTGTAGGTAAAACTATTGGCAAATGTAATATCACTGATAAAATAACAAGATCCACAGACTATTTTTATGATTTATGAACCCTAGAAGTCAAAACATTTAGCTTTTCCAGTTTAACATTTCCCAGAATAAGGTACGGCCCAAAGCACACTAAAATACCAATCCCGAGAAAAGCCTGGGGTAATTTTAGCACTACCTTTTAGCAAGGCATTATACTTGTAATGCAGTAGATACCAAGTGTTGGAAGGGACGAACCCTTAATTCCACGCACTCGCTGCCAAAAAAGATTACATTATCGTGTACTAAGCAGTCAGATCAGGCGAGATTGAGTCAGGAAGAAGAGTCAAGTGGTAATCGCCTCAAATCCATTCAAGCGAGACTGCAACTCGCGGTTTTGCCAATTCGGCAGCAGCCGGTGTTTCCCTGAATCAGCGACAATTGACAGCCGCGTGAGCCGCACTAGGCGCCAGGCAAGCAGACAAAACTTGCCCTCATTTGCACCGGGCACGCAATTTGCTAAAGTAGTATTATTTTTACGGTTCTCCCTGTTCCCATGGTTAGCTATCAGGCGACAGGCATCACGGCGTGCGTGTGTTTGGCCATCGCTCACCTGTCGCGCCACCGCATCGTCCGGAAGACACGGTGTCGGCCGTGGCGTTTATCGGACGCTGAATCGCGAGCCACCAACTCCGGTGGCCCGATCAACACGGAACCTGACGGTGCTGGTGGACCGTTTGTTTGCTCTATTTACACTGCCCACCGTCTGCCTGACGTTTAGACCGACTGCAGTGCCGATATCTTTGCTATTACAATAAGAAGTAAGCGGCCACCCGCATTGCCATTATCACAAAAGGAGGCGACTAGCTTAAAATAAGGGGTAATTGGAGCTTCCGAGAACAGTTTGGAGATGGAGTGGACGTTGCCTTAGTGGCCGACCACAATGGATGTCATAACGCAGCCATCAACAGAAAAGTAAAAAAGCAGATCAGCCATTGATGTATTCGTGCCTTGCACCTGAGTCTCAAACCACTTAAATCACTAAATTCGACTGTCCGTTGGTAGGTCGAAAAAGTAGATTGAGAAAAAGGGGTGATTTCGCCTTAAACTGATACATTTATCATTCCTAAACTTGTTTAAAAGAAGGACCTTAAATAATTTTATTGTTCCCCTGAATCAGCAGGTTAATATTAACTTGCTTAGGAAAATGTCCAGCATGTAGCTTGGCTGTGGCTTCAGGTAAATATACTGTTGAAAATCGAGTATCTCTTTACCCGAGGAACTGATCGCATTTTCACTCTGCCAATTTAAGTTGTTGGGCCTAACAACTGAGTCTTCCAAAATAATAAGCTAAACCGCAAAAAATGAGCCTCAGATCCACCAACATTACAAATTATGTTGATTAAAGCCATTCGCCAGACAAATTAACCACGCTACACTTTAACACAGTCTACCCAGTTCTGTTTCAAAGAAAGCAACAAAATTTCTACTTCTACCTGTTTATATTCCTCCCACTGCACTCTCCCTCCCCCCTCTGAGCCTTTCACATGTGCCACTGACGAGTGTTCACTCACACGCGATGCCCCAACCCCATTCACCTTCCCAATCCGGACTATCAGGCGCCGGATATTGTGCGTGATGTGAAGAATTGCATTTTGTGTGTGTGTGTGTGTGAGTACTTTCTCCCTCTCTCCCTGGTTAAGTTAGCCGATTTTGGTGTGTGCGTGTATTCGTCCCACACCTGCCTCCCTCCCTCTCTCCCTCCTCAACTCCCTGCTTATATCATTTGCGAGTGATCAGCAGCAAAAGAGCGGGGTGGAGCCCAGTAGCTACCACCTCAGGGAAGGAGACTGGGCTCAGGCAAACGGGTACGCGAATACACACACACACACACATCAAGATTAGTGGCACGCAAGCCTACTGTTGAGCAGAGCGCGTCGCCTTAGTCCAGCCTCTCCCCGCCCCCAAAACTTGGTATTTGACTTCAGTTCAGTGAACAGTGCTCTGTATTTGTGGGCGATCTGAACTCACGTGAAATTAATAATCCTGGTAAGGCTCATACAACTGCGTGAGCGAGAACGAAGATTTTTAAAACACAAATGTCATTCGACTAGGAGTCTTGCTGCCACTGCTAGTCGAAGTTAGCACTAAGATGCATAGGTACTAAACATACCTCCTGGGCTAACTTGCATTTGCAAGGTTAAATGAATCCGCCACACAATTGGTTTGAGAAAATGAGTCTTAACACAGGCTGATCCGACAGTGACATCCGTGCGCTCTTCAATTAACTGACACTCATTTTCTAACTAACAGGATCAGTGTCAGAGTAAGTTATTCACGTTACGAAGTTGTGACCGTAAAAGAAGTTAACTAAAGAGAGAGAAACCACATTTGCCCACATTCTGCGTACTTTTGTCCGTATTTTTATAAAGCGCCAACCAGAGTTAGGTTGTGAGGATTGACAAACCGATGTCATTAACCAACCTTTACAAAAATTCAGCTTGGTCTACTCTGCTTTCCGTCATGCATGCAGTGATGTTACCTTAAAAGTCAGGTACCAATTAATAACCAAACAGCCAATAGGTTCGAAGGCATGATTTACAACAAACATTTCTGGCGTTGAGTACCGCTCATTGGGCGGTCGAAATTCAGTTGACCACCCAGCGAGCGCGCTAGACGAGTTAAACAAAGGCATTAACGGGAAATGATAAATAACAGTCATGGTTACTGGCGCGCGACGGAGTAAAGGGTATAGAACAATGATATGCCTAAAGTTTTATCTTGCAGTAATGTTAGCCAATTATGAGGGTGATGTAGTTTCCGATTTTGGTAAAAAAGTAAAAAGAGGCTAGGACAAGGTTGACTGAAATACCGACCAGTTTCAATAGGGTCATTCCAAATTGTTTGATAACGCGAAAACACCCTCATCTGTTTTTTTTAAGAACCTAGTGATCTAGCACACCAGGATTTCACGTTGATTGGCTTTTGCCGTCATCTAAGTCTATCCGTTTTGGTGCCCTAGTTAGAGGACATATCGACCTGAAAGTAAACCACTTGCTCGTTCGATTGGCCACGCTCACAAGTTCGCACAACCGAGGTTCGATCTCCAGAAGTTGCAGGTTGCCAAATTGAGTGGAGGTTTCGAAGCAGAAGTTCATGTTTGGCAAAAATATCTATTTACTAAGTTCCAGGGCGGACATTAACACTTTCTATGAGTCTCAATGCCCAGTTCGACTGTGGAAGTTAGTGGCAGACTAAAACACTCCTTCCACGAAGGTGTTCTCACACGAAATCCTGGTTGAAGGTGACTATCGGATTTGATCCCAAAAATACCCAGCCTTCCCTAACTTCACGTCTAAAGAAGAACTCATTTTGGAACCCACAATTCTAACCCAGGTATGCAATTTAGTCTGACTCGATTTGGACACGGTCTTACTCTCCCAACCAACATTTACATTAAAAAAGTCACAGAAAACATTAGATGACCAGTTAGCTTGCGGTGTCGCTTCAGTTTGGAAGAAATAGCAAATCTGTTTGTCTAACAGGCCTCGCCACTAGCCCAGTCCCCGGATGGCGGGTCAGCAAAGTGGAGGCGGGGTGGGGGGAGGCCTGTAGGCGCCGGGAGGTGACGATGCTGGGAGGTGATAGGAGGAGAACTCGCGGGTGCCACGGATTGCCCTCGCCTCGCACACCCTCCCGCGACAGCGACTTTTTTCCCAAGCACAATTCAAATTTTACAACACTAGGTAAACAACGAATGCTTTCTTGGGAGTTATTGACATATTTGGCAGATGGCTGCTTTACTTTTGATTTCAACTACTAAATTCACTGCCTTTAACCATCGATTAATAAGATTATTGGGAAAAGCCAGCGATACTTGCGTCCTAAGGTTGATTTGAGAGGTTAAACGGCCCTGTATTGTGTTTCGGTCAAGTTTGCTCAATACCAATTGAGCCAGTCTGTGGTCATTGGACTGGGACAGCCAATCAAGTATTCCAAAGTCCCTTAACCAAAGCTCTGCACAAATGAAGACTGCGTTTTTGGTTAATTCTATGTTTTAATACAACCACTAATGTCTCATAAAGGCCAAGGTTCCATTTCTACCGAATGAGAAACATCGTGGTATCCGATTACTGTGATGCGTGTTCTTTAACCGCAAATTGCGTTGATAAGGGATCAAGCTACCTTGTATTTCGCTTTACCAGTCCACAGCACCTCTTTTCGTATTTTTCGGCTTTTTCCATTTCCACACAACTTGACAGTTGGAAGGGAGAAACGATGTTCCCTTTCAACACCACAGTTGTTTCCGACTTCATATGACCGGTGGTAGGGACTTCAAATTTTGCCCTAAATTGATTTTAAGGATCTATTTTTACAATTCGTTCAAGTCGCTTCTGTGCAATTACGTGGCTTCCTTTCAGATTTTGATGCTAGACTGCCTTAGTCTACTCTACCGCATATCTTATAAGTTTATTTCTAAGCGGGAGACATGAGGACCATTCAAACAATCGGACAACTACACAGAAACACGTAGCACGAAATTTAAAAAAGGACAGTTTTTTAATCTCGCTGCTATCAATAACTGACCACGTTCTAGAACTCTGGAATGCAATGTTCCCTCGAACACCACGAAGAAATCCGGTTGACGCAACTCCCACTACGCCGGTGAGAGATCCCACTTGGGTAGAGAGCTGAGCAAGCTTCATCACGAGCACTGGTGTTGAGGAATCTTTATGGTGCTGCTTTGAAAGTAATTACCTGTTTGCGTGTCCACCAAGTCCCTAATCAAGATGCGTTGTCACATTTGTACTTCACTCGCCAGATTCCTGATTTCTTCCCAGCGATAGCAGAAAATCTGGTAGGGTGTTTTCGGAGGAAGGAAGGCATGGCATTGGTCTTCGAGGCTCCTCAAAGGCATCGCTGGGGGGTGGGGGGCTGATTTCGGAGTACGATAAGCGGGTGCATCTTGCGTGTTGTGGCCTCTCTCTCTCTCGCTCCCTTGCCCGCCTCCCCCATGCCACACCACGACAATCAAACTGGCCATCATAATTACTCTCGGGGAGGAGTCATTGTACCTTTAGCTGTTCAACCACACATGCTCGTTTTTGCTTATTCCTTACGCGTGGTCTGTGGGTGGTGAACCGTGAATCCAAATTGAGTGCCACAAAAACGTCTCGACCGCTTTTTCTGTCATTTTGGTGTCCTGGAATCAATTGAAGTCGTTTCTGTTTAGCGAGCGGCCGTGGCTTACATGGGCGGGGGGGGGGTCAGTGAACTCGCTGGTGGAATTAATTCCCAGGAAAAAAATATTATGAAACCGTCGACAAGGAATGACGCTCACCAAAATGCTAAAGTAGACACCTGAATTCACAAAAATGTCTGTAGATTTTAGGGGGCTAAACGGGAGTCTGCAGCTCCGATGCAGGGCGTTTTTAACTTTGCTTTCTACACTTTACAAGGGACTGGGCTTCACCTCCCTAAGCTCCAACAACACAAGAAGATGTTCTTCATTAAACCCGCTTTAAGAACAAGTTACATCTCTCCCGTCATCCCTTTTGTCCCTTCCATAGGATTCTTATGCATCACAAAACTGCTTCGTTCCAGGAGTCTTCTAAGTGTATTACAAGTTTTTTTCCACCAAAAGAATGGATTAATATTGGCAAAAAACAGGTCACTGATGAGGCAAACACAGAGTAGAGCTTAGTTGCTAGGATTTCAATTTGTCTCAAATTAACCGATGGGGTAATTAGGCGTGTCTTTCATTCGATTAAAATGTCCACAATTGCGTCCATGCAACCCGAAAATAAAGTGGCCTCTGGGGAACTAGCTGGTGTTTGATCAGACAACGCAGTAGAACGCAATCTAGATGTTCTCGGTATGTGAAACCAATGCGCAACCCCTTAACCAACAGGGATATCGAAATTCCCTAGTGTTTGGAGTTTAAAATGTTGTCAAATTTGTGGAAATAACTCCCGGTTATAGGATTTGTGCTAAGTGTTTTTCTTCAATGAAATTCGGATTTCCCATTCAAGATCTATCCGATTAAAGGTTATTTTAGCATTCTTTAAAGAACCTCTTTTATAGTACTAACTAATTTTCGACGATTTGCAAATCAGCCGCAATTGAATCCGCTGGCCAATGAATGTGAAGCCAAGGGTGGGGCATTGATGACCGTCACTTTGATTGGTCGATTCAGTGAGCGAGCGTCATGTTCGCTTACCAAGTGTAAACTAGCCAACACGGGCGTAACATGCGTGTAACCAATAGAAACTCTCCTAACCTCTCCCCTTTGCATAAAATTTGGAGAATTTAACTAGTTTTTCTGCAGTTGTGGAAACATTCGTGAAAATCGGAAGCCACAAGAGGAGCTACAAACCAGTAAGTACCTTGTGACATGGCCATTATTAGAAAATTATACACCAATTAAACTAACACATACCCTACCGCCAATTTTTGCTTTAACCAGCTTCTTAACCCTAGATTAAGCCGTGCAGCATTTGAAGTGTACCTCAATCTGAATCAAATCATTTTATATCCTTTTATAATTACGCTGATTTCAACGGAGGTCACGTTTACGAATACATACGTGCGTGATCATGGTTTCGCTTATTTAAAATGATTTTGGAGGTGAATGTAATGCGAGGAGGCTTCACGTGGATAAAAAATTATTTCCATCAGGTAATGGCACACCCCATGAACGAAACTTCTACGACACCGCGCCACCCGTGTGGAATGGTACCACCTGTTCCACACTTCGCCGCTGCAAACTCATTGGCACCCCCTCACTTACCTCCGAACACCTCTCTCCCCTCGGCTGCCTGTCCACCGCATCCAGTGGTCATGCTGCAGTGGATGCGGTCACTACTTGTGTCCACTCAGCCGCCGCCACCACCACCGCCGCCGCCAGTCAAGCCACCCTTCCCTTATGTCGCCGAAGCTCTTCAGCTGGAAGACATCCTGAACACCTCGAAGGCAGGTCCTCTCATCCCCGGGCCGGCTTCGACCATCCCTTTGGCTCCACCAGCGAACCCGTTTCCTTACGATGGACTTGATTGGGAACATTCAGCTCAGGTAAGGTAAGAGAACCACCTGCAGAAATCGGGACTGAAGCAGTTTCCGCGTGGTGGTATATTCTCCAAGTTGAGGGTTTATCACTTTATAAAAAGCGCGATCAAGAGTTTAAATTCGTTGAAAAAGCGTCCAGCCAAATTTGGTGCAGTCAAATCCAATATTGGATGTAATGCATTGTCAGAGACCAACTTCGTACAGATTCGAGTCATGAATGTCGGTGTTTAACTGCTCATAATTAACGCCACGACCTACTCCCACGTTCAGAAGGGTGTGCAATTCAATGATACCACCCTTAATGGGAGAAACCGCAGGTGTAAAGCTTGTGGCTCACAGACTTGCCACACATGGCCCAAGCTGTGTAATCCACTGAAATTTCGGATACCTTGTGAGACAATATTTATTATTGCTTGTTTGAGCCACACATAGAATTTAAAGAAACTGACTACCTTGGGATGCCATGTTGGTAATTAACTGCGATGCCTTCGACCATCACGATGGCAAAACATCTCATTTTGTTTAGTGCTTTTTGTTAATGATACGTTCTAGTTAAAGTGCCTCAAACTAGAATTCACTCATGACAGACCAAATAAAAATATTTGTCACTGTAGCAAAGTGTAAACACATCATTATTCACATCGTGTTTGTTAATTGTACAGGAGGAATCTGAACAGGTGAGACGACTCCGGCAGGCCAACTATACCGGACACTTGGACGCGCAGACAATCAAAATGTACCAAAATTTCAGGTAACCGAAGCTACCAACCCCCATCATATATAACTTGTTTAATTCAAGAGTTGATTTAACCCTTTGAATGATACAGACTAGTGAACTGACAAAGTTGAAAGCCACGATAAAACGATTAGCTGCCTAGGGCGAGTCTTCTTAGGCCATAGACAGGGGTGTCCACTGTGACCTAATTTTGCCCTTGGATCAAAGTTTGGACTGATTTCGCCACGTATGAGTCTACCTGGAGACCTGCTGATCAGCACATCCAACGATATTTTGTCCCTAAACCTCCGTCCAACAAATTACTTGGCATCCATCAAGGCAGAAACGCAGGGGCTACTGAAGGGGAATTCGCACTGCTGTCTTTGAACAACTAATTTTACAATCTGGGGTGACTTGGCCGGGGCTCCGATCGACTAACAACTTTAAGATCAACATCGTTAAAAGGTCAATGTCCTTGATCCTACCTTATTGGTGCACGGAATGACGAGTCCTTACTTCGAGTGCACAGTTTAGATGTGACGTTTTTTCTTTCCCCTTTGAATGAATTTTAATTTCCTTTGAAAAAGAGTTGAAAATTAGTGTGTAGCCAATGGGATCACAGTTATTATGGAAGTTTTACACACTTCGCGATCACTCGTGGAAGCCGAAGACACGTGTATTTTTCGATCAAGTGAAATACTACTTAATTGTGCTTGTCTTGAGGATTCAACCAAGGCTGTTCAATACTCGTTGAGCGGTCGCAGGATAATTGTAGCCAGTGTGAAGACTTCTTTATTCGTTGTGTAGGTATTCAATGAAAGTGAGCGGCCACGGAGCACCACGACGCAAAAACACCACCCGCGAGACCACGGGACTCCTCAAAGCCTGGCTAAATGAACACCGGAAAAACCCCTATCCAAATAAGAGTGAGAAGATAATGCTGGCTGTGATTACGAAAATGAGCCTAACCCAGGTCTCTACGTGGTTTGCTAACGCGAGACGGCGTCTGAAGAAGGAGAACAAGGCAACTTGGAGCCTTGCTTTGGAACAGCCCTTTCCCGAACTTGACGAGGACTTTCCAGGCACCTCTGATGAGATCCACAAATCTGGCAGGTTTTCGCCACCGAATTTGGTTGCTGGTTGCGAGGAGACAACCACCAGTGAGATTTCGCAGACAAAACGACCTGGAAAAATCTGGTCGGTGGTCGAGATGACTGGGGAACACTAGGACAAGAATCGATGATGCTGCGTGTATATATTTATAAATACTTAAATATCGATGATTTTATCTTGCGACTGGCTTAATAAATACTACCTTATGAAATGACGATACATATAAATTTACTACTTATGTGTAAATAGTAGCAGTGCTGGACAATTCAAGACAGCAAACACTAGCCAAGGCAACCGAATAAATACCTTACACACAAACTCCAAAAGCTTGATGGGGACCTTCGTGTGAGCAGTTGAATAGTGAAAAGTGAATGCCATAGAACTGAATATGACCAAAATCATAAGCTCCACTTTAAGCTAGTTCTGCTCTGCATTTTGCCGTTTTGGCGTCACCATGGTGATGTGGTAATGCACACCTACGAAGAAAGCTTGCTAAATGTTCTCTAATCCGTTCGGTGACATCTTAAAAATGGTAAAGTTTGGCAAGTTCACATTATGCCCTCTTGCATTACATAAAATTAACTTAGATATTCCTGTATAGTGACTTCACTGAGTATCCAAATCCGGTTCGCTTCAAATTGTCAAAACCAATAGTGTTTAGACAAAATGCATTGTGTTTTTGTAAATCCGCTTCACCAGAGCGTATGCGATTGGTTCAAATGAGGTGCATCCTCAAGGGGTCTACGTAGCATTCACAAAAGTGACAAGTTTATTGAATTGACATGTTAAAACTATCCGGTAATAATCAGGAGCTACTGAGCTGTCTGGCTGTAAACAGGTCCTGGCAACAAGTGATGCTGCAGCAGCATAGCAACTAAAGTACTGGAAGGAATGTTGCAAACTCCCTTGTTAGCGGAAGATCGAGCACATTGGGCCTCCTACGCATGTGGGTATTGAAACCGAGGCAAATGCGATACTGATCGATCCTCAATGAACGCCATTTACGCCGACCAGTTTTTATATTCTTCCACTAACAACACAAGTAGGTCTTCTACGTTAGGCTGAATGTTGTTTACACTGGCCTCCCAAGAAGTTTTATCCCCAAGCAACCCATAATGGCCAGTGGAAGGAATCCGAGCAGAGCAACAAGCACCCCCAAACCCGACGTAGTCGCCTTTTCCATGAGGGACTCGGCCTCGAACAGGGTCATATTGTAGAGCTTCTCCTTGTACCCTCCATGGTTGTCGACTTGGATGGACTGTGTATTCAAGAGACAGTCGAATAGGAATCCCGATGCTGCTTTGTTTAAGAGAAAACAGGCTCCGAGGAAAACTGAGCCCAGCATCGAACATTGATAAAAGGCACCGCGAGAGAGGATAACCAAAGGCCCCGCGAACACATAAATGACGCTGCCCACCACGAGGAAGAGGTTGGCCATGTCGAGGATGGGAGAGGTGCGGAAATTCGTGGTGAGGCAGCGCTTGTACATGCTTCTGGCACTATGGAGCTTGTCGCGAATGAGCGGGTAACTCTTCCGGTAGCCACCGATACCCCTGGTCGGGTTGACAATGGTCTCTTGTATTGTATACCAGTTACCTGTCCTGAAAATAACCTACAATGGAACAGAAGTAAGTAAGAGAGACGACAACAACAGTTTCGAAACCTATTCCATCGAAGTTAAATGTTTAGCATGGTAACAAGCAGGTTAAAATTGTCTGCATTTTGGTCAATTTACGCTTTAGTAAATCACTTATAGTGAAGTTTCTGCTTGGTAAATGGTCCGACATGGGCATTTTTCTGCTCTAATAAATTAACAATTACCATTTACATGATAATATCATCTAAGCGTTTCGTAGACGTCTAGTAGTGCCAAATATTTAGTGAACACAGTTGACCGCTGATCAGTTAAACAAGTTTACATCGATTAGTACACTAGGCATTGTTGTGTTGTGAATCGTGTTTGTTCAAACCCTTAATCCGGTCGCTCCACCTCCTACACAGGGTTCTCCTTGTCACAGCATGTCGCCAGCCGCGCGAATCCCCGACTCCCCCTTCATTAGCACGAATATTTATCTTGGAGTATCCCCACACATAGGTCTCGACGTTAGCGCATGTATGACTCACACATCCGAGGTATAAATACACACGCACGAACCCCACACACATACGTTTTGGTTGAGCTGTGAACTCAAGTCCTCTCCGGTCTCTTTTCTTCATCGCGGGTATTGGGGAAAAGTAATCGGGCCAGGGTTAATTGCGTGGCCCCGGTGGGGTTCAAGACCACATGCTGGGGCCCACAGCAGTTGCTTTCCTGCCTAATATCGTTACAGTCGTCTTAAATAGCCGTGCCAATGACTGCCAGCTTGTTTACGCTAAGATTGATGACGCTGCTAGGTGTCATACAGCAACTAGCACCAAAGGACTAGAGACGCACAACATTTCTCAAAATTTCAGAGTTAAATAAAACTACTTTTCTGAATTTGGAAACCATACTTTTAGAAATTCTGGAAGATCATTATCACTGTGCTAGTTAATGCTGGCAAATCAATCAGAAGTTCTACTTATGACGGACGTATAGCACAGGTTTTTTTTATTATATAAAAACCCACTGTCCGAGAGGGCTGGATTGAATAAAGCAGAAGAAAATGACTACCTGGGAACCATTTCAGATACCTACGTACCTTGGCCTCAAAATTGACTTTCTGCAATATGGGGTCATCTGGTCGTGTGTTAAGAAAAGCCTTCAGCTTCAAGCTATGAACCATGGTTGAATCTTGGAGGATACAATAACAGAATACTAATAGACTAAAGACATAAAATGATGCAAACGCGGCAAGGTAGATCTTTTGGCCTTCGCTAACTACAGCCATCCACTCCGCCGAGAAAACAAAGTAGACCTTGGAATTCTCTTCCGCCTCCTTGTCCGTCTGCTTCCACTCACTTTCATCAGAACCATCGTCTATTTTACTGTTTTCAGTGTGCAGCAAACCATCCATTCAGGCGGTTAACAAAGTACCTGCACTCATTAAGCGTGACTAAAATCAACCAGTTCCATGTTAGTTCAAACTATCCAATCAATACGAAACAGAGAGACTGACTGAATTCGAGATCGTTGTTAAAATGGAAGGCACATGAGTCGAAAACCGGGAATTTCTTGTCAGCTGATAAATATATGAAATTGGAGCATTCAGTTGCCTGTGGAGCCAGATCTGATACGGATTCCACATCGACTTTGTCAATGTGTGCCGAAGGACGCGGTTAGCTGCTGATTTGGGTCCAGTGTTGCCGCATCATCATGCCTTCTTAACAGACCAAAGAGACGTGAAATAGGTGTCCTCTGGATTCGTTTGAGCAAAATACTATCTTAGGCCAACGTGAAATGACTAGCTACCCCCGTAGAATTGTTTTCCGGGAAGAAATTTAGCCTTTTTGTTGGGGATTCAGTATTCCCTAGGTCGGCTCATCGCGGGTTAGGATTTTGCCATTGTTCACATCTTTCCCCTAGCCACGCCAATTGAGCGAGTGAGTCACCACGGCAACCTACTGACAACTAATCTGTTTAAAATACTCCTTGATCCATCGGGTCAATATCACCCTTGACTTCTACAAGTGTCAACATTCTGACAGATCACTCGGCCTTTGGTTGAGATGACAGTAGCTCTCTGCTCGGGGTTGTGGTAAGCAGCACGCGAACGAACACGATTCAATTGATTTACGTGAATGAACTTCACCTAACTATGTTCGTTCAGGGATCGACGTTTAGCAAGGCTGTATAAACGTACTTGTTATCTTGTACACACACACGGCTGCATCAATAAATTACTTGAGCTACGAGCCGTTCGCATTTTCTGCTCTTTCGGTCGGGCCGTGTCAGTGTAGATTGTCGGCCCTGGTGTGGTTTCTAAAACCGCACCGGGGCCCACTACAGGGTCTTGTCATGGATGCGTCAGACAACGAATGGGGGGCACTGGTTATCGGGTTACGAACAAAACGCAACAATTTTGTCTACAACGCAAAGAATACCGGTGTTTACTGACATCGTTTTGTTATGCAGTGCCTTATCCGGAATGCAGAATTTTTGTAATTTCCCTCTCCGCACCTGAAAATTATCACTCACACAGGTGCCAACAAATTGGCATTACTGACTTTCTAAACTTTAAATGTGTCTGGCAAGAAAGACGTGGCGTCCAGTTCTAGCGCAAAGGTAAATTAACTGGCTTATGCATGCTTGGATCAGACCAAAGAGTTGCAGTTGGATTCTCATGTCACTTGGCTCAGTATGCCATAATTTGAGGAACGACAATTTATGTTTACATATGAATAAGGTAGATACACATGTAACAGCTTGGTCCTAAATTTCGTTTCTGCTGAAGATGCCGTCGTGTTTGTAAATTGTTGCGATTCTAATTACAGTTAAATAGACGGCCACAGTAATTTCCTGAATTTTTTCTTAGGAACTGGAACATGTTAAGAGAAATTTATCACGACACTCCTATAATTCTACTAGGTCGGAATTTATGCCAAAAAAATTAACTAAATGGTAAATGTGTCAAGAACATAAGTCAAGAGCATATTTTCTGGCGAATACCTAATTAATGATGCCCTATTTACTAGACTTCCTATTCCGAAAAGTTGGGTAGGATTGACTGTCCGATTTATTATTATTATTATTAGTAGTAGTAGTAGTAGCATTATTATTAATGATTCACATGTAATAAGATAACTGGCACACCTCTTATTTATTGTTTGACGCCAAAACCGATCTTGTCGTGCTAATGTATGATTAGGGGAGTAGTGTGAACAATGGCGAAATCCTAACCCAACACTAGGTACCAACTATTCTAACACAAATCGGCACTGTGAAACTTAACAGTTAGGCCTACCAGTGTATCTGTATTATGTAAAGACATTACGTCATGAAGATGCTAACAGAGGCGTAATATCAAGAGTTGTTTTAAAAGTTCACCTTAGGCTAGTTGTTACTCTACTCGCCCTCGCCTTTCATTGGTTACACCAGCCTCCATGTATCCTTGCTTCATTGTGGTATCCGCGCAGAAAAATAATACGTTCTTCTAGGTTGTGCATTAATATACAGCCGGGTCAAATCCAACCAGTCTTTGTTCTCAAGCTTTTTGGGCGGTTAATTAGCACCGTTTTAAGGGCTAAATTTCAGGCATTCAAGAAATATGATATTTAAATAAAACTGAAAAACTATCGATGTGCAGTTACTTTGTTTGGTATCCTGGTGATGGCAACAGAACCTTGGTTAGGGTACATCTCAGGTACCTATTATTGTATCTACAGCATCATACACACTTAAAAACTGCTTTTGGTAATGTTACTTCCCTAAAAGTGGTTATTCTCTTTTTTTCTTAAAACATTAACGTATATTTTCTGGTATTGTCGCTATTTTATTTTACGTTTTGCTCCATCAGGTTCTTCTGTACAAAACTCATGGACTCACCATGAGTTAAGCCTCATAAGTGGTTATCGGCGAAATAAGAGCGGTTAAACCAGAATTTAGCCTAGATCTGAGCAGCGGTTTAACACGTTCGTTGTGCTGATTCCTGTCAACTATGATTTTGATAGTCTGTCAGCCCAAGCAATAAACGTAGAAGCAATGTTCAAGAAGCATGTCTCTTAACTTTGTGGGCATGGGCAAGCCTGTTAGAATCTTGCAGGTTTCCTGATTGAGGAACGTGATTCTGTTCAAGACAACAGATTTTTTACCAAGGCTTTGTTTTTTAATATAAGAAACGAACAAACACATATGGATGGATAAGATTTTAGTGCAATCGTTGAGCCACCTCATTGATTGAAATAGGCTAGTAAATTAAGGGATCTTAGCAAAGTTTTTAATTTTGTTTTGCCAATATCTGTTATAGAGACGTAAAAAATTCCTTTTAAGTTTATGTTTGCTTTCTTTAATGAAAAAGGAAAAAATTTCATTGTCACTTTACTTTTTCATGTTGAGTGCACTTTCAGCAGCCGAATTAAGAAATCTTGAAGATGATTGGTTTTGGATACATTTTTATCTGAATTTGCAATTGGTTCCTTTTAAACAGTGGCCTTGAAGATACCATGTCGGCTTTCAATAGCATTCATTCTGTTTGTTTAGCTGCTATCGGTTACAGCGAAGTCTGAATAGAAGGCATGCCAAACATCAAGGTTTTCGCAGGCTGTTCCAATGTTGATCTAGCCAAAAGAATAACAGATCATATTGGAATTCAGTTAGGAAACGTAAATTCGAAGAAGTTTAGCAACCGAGAGACATGGTAAGTAGTGTTTTTATTTTTAAGTCGATTGCTGTTTAGTGTTGAAGTAGCCGAATCTGTTCGGGGAGAAGATGTGTACATCATCCAAACAGGTAGTGGTGAAGTAAATGATAACTTGATGGAGCTGCTAATCATGATCAATGCCTGCAAGATTGCGTCGTCATGCCGCGTGACTGCAGTCATTCCATGCTTCCCTTATGCCAGACAGGATAAAAAAGTATGATGGTGGTTATTTTGCGTTTTAATGTGACACTTTCTGTGATTTCGCGTCCCACGTAAATATATGGTGATTTTTTACTTGATTTATGCTTAGTGAAACCGTTAAGTTTTGGCCATCTAAACATTTACGTTCATGTTACTCTTTTTTGTGTTCTCGATTTTGCTATCATATGTAGTGATTATGAATATACTTTTTTTTAGTCTAAGTGGTCAAATCTGTTTTTAATTCCACTTTTTACCGCTTTGGTAAAGTTCTTTTCATCATTAACTTTTCATGTACTTTTTACTTAAGGATAAATCACGTGCCCCCATATCTGCCAAACTTGTTGCAAATATGTTGTCAGTAGCTGGTGCTGATCACATTGTGACCATGGACTTGCATGCTAGCCAAATTCAAGGATTTTTTGACATTCCCGTGGACAATCTCTACGCTGAGCCGGCTGTTATTAAGTGGATTCAGAAGAATATCAACGACTGGCAGAACTGCTGCGTCGTAAGCCCTGATGCCGGTGGGGCTAAGAGGTATTTTTTAATCGTCCACATTTCTTTATTTACGTTTCTGTATTTTTTCGACAAAGCATGGAAAGATTGCTATTATTTTTTGTTTTCGACATTTGCATTTTTTCGTCCTCGACAGTAATTCGGAGCTTTTTCGTTTCACAAAACAATACGAAATGCCAATAAAGTAGTTCCCGCCTTTACTTTGATCAAACGACATCTTGTTATCATAACACCTAGTTGGATATATAATTGTAGATCTTAGGTTTTACTATGTAACGCGGTAATTCTGTTCAACTAAGAGTTTCTGAGATATTGGCGAAATCGCACGAGTTTCTCATTTTTATTTTTTTATAGAGTAACATCTCTGGCCGATCAGTTGAATGTAGAATTTGCGCTGATCCACAAGGAGCGCAAGCGCGCAAACGAGGTGGACAGGATGGTGTTAGTTGGTGATGTTAAAGGAAAAGTTGCCATCCTAGTTGATGACATGGCCGATACTTGCGGCACTATCTGCACTGCTGCCGATCGGTATGTATTTAGTATTCACAGTTCGCTTGTCACAAAGCCTGCATTTGATTAATTCTCCGCATCAAATTCCTTTCCTTGCTGGCAATGCGCTTTCGCCTGTGCTGAAACGCAATTTACCTGCCTTTGTTGCTGTGTATGGCAATTGTTGTGTGGTTCCCTTTGACGCAGAAGTTGAACAGGCTGTTGGTTTCTTTGTGTTAGCCTGACCGAAGCCGGCGCAACCAGCATTTACGCCATCTGCACTCACGGAATCTTCTCGGGTCCTGCAATAGATCGCATCAATCAATCACGCTTTGTAGCCGTTGTTGTTACAAATACCATCGACCAGAAAGAAAATATGAAGAGATGCTCCAAACTATTCGTGAGTGTGTTATGGGTGATACTGGATAACACTCGGTTAACGTCGCGCGTTTTCACCTTCCTGGAATTCTAGTTACTTGTTGATCTGTTTGGCAGATTTGTGGTTGTTTGTGAGCTATCGCACTTTGCGTAAAGGAATTCTCATTGTATTTCGCAATGCCACGACTGAGTTATTTGCTGTTGTCCAACGATTTTTCAAACCCACTTTAAACTGACTGCTAATGCTAAGTGTGAAAGTTGCGACTCGGGTTTCTGTCGGGTGTTAATGACACTTCGGCTCACAGTTCTTGGGTTGTGAGCGCGTTACTCTCGGCGTTAACGTTTCATCATTTAATTATCACGACTACTTGAACTTCCAATTGTTTCATTCGCAAGTTAACTTCCTTACACTAAAATCAACTGTTCAAGTCGTCACCTTTTGTTGTAGATCACCTGAAAACTCAGCCATCGTGATCCGAGTAGTTAAACATCAGTTTCTTTAACTATCCGGACGAGTACTTTCCGGCTTCTAGTTGTTCAGTATTTTAGGACCAGTTTTGTGTAGTTTCTTCTATTTTGGAGCCAAGATACACAATACGTGCTTCTAAATCTGAATATTTTCGTAGTCTTATTGTGCATCCTTTATAATACAAGTTCTAATTGGCTCAAGCCTGGAATTGAACGAACTGGCCTTACCTATTGTGTGCAATCGTAGACATGTTGACGGGGTTTCATTCAAAGAATATGCATTAATTACCTCCCCTTTGTCTTTCAGTGCATCGATGTCAGTACGGTCCTTGCCGAGTCTATTCGAAGGACACACAACGGTGAATCTGTCTCCTACTTATTCAACCACGTGCCCTTATAATTATCTTTTACTCCATCTATTCAATTGCTGTCTCTAGATGTCGAACCATCCATGTACAGTTATGTAGCAGCTCTCGCGAAAGCATGTCCTCAACACACTTCCACAACTGGTTCCTTATCCGTCGTTTGACTGATCACATTCATCCACCACTTAGTGTTGCTGACTGTTTACTAAACTAAAATATATGCTAAATGCTTGCGATCGATGACTTGTTCCCAGTTAAGCTTGGTTTTAAGCCCCTAATTTTTGTTTGAGTGCTTGTCTAAATGTTTATTTGCCTAATTTAGACCACGTAAGTTGGATTTGCTCCCTGATTACCACTTCATTATCCCGTGGTCTATTCCCTGCGCCTAAGTGTTATAAATTATCGGTTTATCTCGAACGTCTGATGTGAAAAGCGACCTATTTTCTTGCTTACCTTGACATTGGAAAATTTGCTCGGGCCTTGACACCACAAATCCGGGGACTGGCCCGTTTCCACCATCTTTTCCAATCAGATATGCCTCTTTAATTACCTTGATATTGAGGATGGATATATTGAAGAAGTTAGGCACCTCTATCGGTCGTTTACATCTTTATTTTGGGCAGATCTTTGTACCACGGTAATTCTTTCAGGGTTTTTCTTTCCAAAGAGTTTTTAAGTCGCTGTAAAGCCTGCTAATTAAAGGTTCTGCTGTCACACGCTGTTGATATCGCAGTCGAAATGGACACGTGACTGCAGCTCTGCCAGGGCCCCAAGCTAAGATGAGCACAAATGCAATCACACCAATGGTTTCTAGCTGACAAGAAACCTGAAAATCCACCTTGCACGACCCGGTAATTTTGCTTATTTGGAGAAGCTTATGGGCCATAAGCCGCGTGAAGTTTTTTAGCTTTGTGGAGTGTTGTCACGGGCAAATTACTTTAGACCCAAGTGTCCGGTAATTGGGACTGCGTTATCGAAAAATTTTACTATTACGGTATTGTGGCTTGCTGCATATTTCATCGTTTTTGAATCATGTCGCCCAAACACGTTTCTTCCACGGCATTATCCGCATAAATGTCAGAAATCAAATCGAGGGTTAGACTGGCAGAAGTTCCTGCACGTTTTTCATCAAGTCGCCGCTTTAGGTGTCATGCGGGTGTGTGTGTGTGCCTAGTCGGCGTGATTGATGCCGATCACAGCAGCGTGTTTTCTTGCTTTTTGACGTCACTGCGGCTGAAGTGTGAACCGCCATGCCTAATCCTTAATGCTCACCAGTCAATAAGGTTTTGAGGGCCCCCAACATGTTGGCTTAAACTACGCCGGGGCCGCTGCGTTGCATCTAATCCGATTACCCTATCCTGAGTACCCGTGAAGGTGAAGAAAACCCGAGAGGACGAGGCACAACCGTTTACTAGATACTGATACAGTTGAGTGACTAGTGAAAATCCAGACGCGTGAATGACCACATGTATAAAGCGTATGGTGTTGGCGCGTGCAGAGGGATGAATAACCAGGCTGTCTCACGTGACTGATGGACACGCTGTGCGAAGAGGGACGTGTGTGTGTGTGGCTGATTATTGGACGTGAATCAACACGATTCACTACAAAGGCTTTTGAATTAGGGACCATGATGGTCATTCTGGCTTGACCACGCCAGTGCACTGGAAATGTGTTCAACAAGCGCTTGTTACTTTGACTTCATCTGTGAATAGTGAATGCTTTTGTACAGTCCATTGGTGTTGCCAGTATCTCATTTCCTAAATTCTCACACGCCCCACCTTAACGTGACAACTACAGGCTTGGTGGCACATTCCCTTCACCCACGAAGGTCAATGGTTCTGCACGTTCCTTTACTCGTCCACAGAATTAGTCATCAGATAAACGTCTGCACCAGTGCAAACTGCCCAAGGCGAATTGTAGATCTGTAGCAAAAACTGCGGTTGTTACGGCAATCTTATGCATGTTTATCGGAAGCCAAATGTTAGATGTTAGCCATTGTAGGTGTTCATCCTTTCCAGGAAAATGGTGAAACATTCAGTCTACAGTCAACGGACCTAATAGGAGCCGCTGAGAACTAGAAGGATTTAGTTTTCAAACAACAGCAAACCTTATTTAGTGAGCGTTAAATGGAGAAACTCGTCGTTTTGCATAGAATAAACCTTTAAACTACTCGGAAAAGCTGTGTGTTGGTGCTGAGTATGCATACAGCTGTCATTCCGGTGCCAATGGGGGAGAATTGATAGGATCTGTGACAAACGGAAACGCGTTAACACTAGCCGCTAATTGCATGACGCGGAGGTGACGACGTGATGACGCCCCACCCCTCTCCAAGGCTTCAAATAACATCAGAATCGCGAGGTGGGAACCGCTATAATTAATAACGGCGTCACATGTCTCAAGAGCGAGAATATTGTGATCCGGAGATCTGTTTCTGTCAATTTTAATAAACTTTTCCGCGTATCAGGATACATTAAAGGGGCTGTTATAGCGAAGACATGACGACTCACTCAGGTAGGATTGGCTTTGCCACTCACAGGAGGATGCTTGTGTTGGGTGTGCCCACTTTCCTACATGAAGATTTTTTGTCAATATTAGGCAATAGAGGCGATTAGACTGTTGTACTAGAATCAGTTTTCATCTCATCCAAAGGACACAAACCTCTGTCTTCAATCACAGCATTACGGGTGGTAACGCTGCGTGTTTTGCAACACCTGATGTTGTAGCCGGTAATGAAAACGTTTAACATGTCTATTGGGTGCTGAGTACACTGGTCCGAAGAATTTCACATCTAAAAAAAGCCGTTAGGATTGTTAATTAGGCATAAAGTGAGTTGGGCGTCGAGATTGGCGTGATGCAACTACTGACACCAAAGAATATCATTCAATTTTAAATGCGCGGACGGCTGTTTTGGTCAAAAAGTCCACTTGGAGAACTGTTATTGACCAAAGGGTGAAAAAAAACTTGCATGTGAATCCGAATCGACAAGACGCCAGAAAATTTCCAACTAAATCGGACATGTACACAACGGGAATGCACTTGTGGAAACTGAAAAAGCCCTGAGGACAATATTCAGTGTCAGTGGGCTTTGTTACGTTGTCATTGAAGGCGGTTTGACTCAATAGCGAAGGTCTGCAAGTGTTAGGCCAGAAAAAAAGCGGCCAAATGACCAGGAGTGAAAACTACTTTGAATTTTCGAGGGTGCACTGTCTGACTTGGGCAGGAAAGGAGGGATGATGCTTGTCTGTGGACACTTGCACGTCATTCCTGCAGAAGTGGGAGTTCATCCCTGTTTCTGTGGGTGGTGTGCCTAATGAAATCGCATCATTGTGGGCACGCTGGAGAGTCCCTCGTCTTTACAATCTGGATTCATGTTTGCAGTTCTACTGGCTTTAGGCATGCTAGGGGAGGCCTCGTCGAAAAAGGAGATCCCCGAGACGCCACACGCCCTGCTTAAGCGTCTTCAGCACTCGGCCTTGTTGGGTCAGCCTCTGTTGCCCCTCATCCTGCACAACAACAATAACATTGACTTCCTGTGCGTAGGTCATCAACGTGGCTCCACAAGGCGACAAGCGACCTTCTGGGAGAGCAGCCCATCTGTTGCGTCTCCTTCGTCGATATTTGCATCGAAAGTGAGTCGTGGTAAAAATAGCCTCGACTTTTGCGTGATCATTTCAGCTCTATTTTCAGCCATTTTATCGGTTCTTTAACAACTGGCTAATGCTGTCTTTTGTTCCTTGGATGATTTCGAAATTTTTGGTTATTTAAGTAACAATCTTTACAACGGCTTTTCCCAGATCCTCGTAATGCAGAGTTTGGTATTCCTAATATCTGTAATATGTCATTCACGCGCGGCGGTGTTGCCATTTCTCTCTCTGGTGCTTCAGCCACAGCACAAAAGATTAAGGAAAAAACTGAATATTAGAAATTGAACTGAAGTTTCTAATTTGCTTAATACCGACACCTCATTCTACTCGTACTTCACATCGCAACAGTTCTCGATTCATCAGCAATAGAAAGTAAATGCTTTCGCTTCTTACGTGTACACTGATTCGTCCTCTCACCAAGCACCTGCGATTATAATCTGGACTTTTAACTGCACATCGGATATCTGTGGTTTTGTGGACAGTAGGCACAAAGATGTGGGAGATCGCAAATAATAACAGCTTACTTCATCTTTATGGTTTCTTGGTCAAGATTTTTAAGTCCGGTGGCTTGGACATGCAGGCTTTTGCTAATTAGTGCGTTGCAACGTTGACTACTCTGTTACAAGAACCAGTTTCTTATGTGTACAGTTCTTCAAAATACATGTCCTCGGATTTTATGATTTGGCACTCAACCGTCTCCTCCTCACATTCTTTCACAGATTGTCCCGGACCAAAAAAGTAACAGCTACACAATTAATTAAAAATCGGTGTTTCGTTTAAGTAACAGGCAAACTGTGGACTGACTTTCGGCTTTTCTTCGTTCCGCAGTTTGGAATTGCGCTGGGTAGGAAATAAAGTGCACACGAAATGCTTTGGTAGTTAGCCGTTTCCAACACAATCGGTGTCAGTTAGACAGCATCACTTTGTTCCTTCCCCTGATTGGGTAGTGGGGTTGTGTCAGTGTCCTTACACACGCACACACCGCGTCTGTGGTATTTTAAACGGTAATTCGGCGTTCGTAACTAATTCTAGCCTGGCATCACCTAGGTTTTTGGTAAAAATCTTTTTATTTGACTGCTGACAACAAGGCTTCTAGTGATTTTGCACTTTTTTCTCTTGGCAAAAATAGAATATTCCCTACAAATTTGCGACTGCTCTACGTTAAGCTCGAATTTTTCGTCTTCCCAACAAGTAGTTAACTTAGCTTACGAAAGTGTTTAATGTCCTAGGCAAATATAAGATAAGGATTTTTTTACGCTTCGTAATCCCAACCGTTTTGGGGCATCTTTCTCATAATATACTCAAAATATGCCTTCTAAATTCGTTGATTTCAGTGACCAATGCCAAAGGGGAAATGCGGGTTCAAGTGATGAGGCTAAAGTCCTCTTCGATTTTCTGTTTTATAAGGGGTCAGTGCTCTCAAGCCACGATGTTCCTTCTGGTGCCGCAGGCGTCCTAGCAATGACTTCTGATAACCCGTTTTTACAACCTCAAACGAAGTGAATGGGTCGTTGATCGTGTATTCAGTTTCGCCTCATCAGCTGCATCCTCTTTTGTAGAGTCTTCATACCGTGCAGCGATTGGTTTTGAAGCAGTGGGCTCCTCGTGCAATCAACGGGTCAGATCTCCTCAAAGAATGTCTCGCTAATCGGTGTTTCCTCTCCACAGGCATCGACCAGTACGTATACTTGTGAACGGTTTCATAAACGTGTATGTCCAGGGTTGGAGAATTGTCTCAGTGGCGACAAAGCCGTGGAATGGCACAATTCACGATGGAAAAATTGTCAAGTGATAGTTTACTAGTGCCTTCGATTCGTGAAGATACATTAACACTTCCTTTGACCACGTGAGACATTTCGTGCAACTGACAAACAGTGGCTAATAACGGCTACTCCCCGAACTCACGTCCCAGCTCTCCACGCCGCACTCAGCTCTATTTTTCTCCACTGCACGTCATTAAAGGCGGATGGGGGTAAACTTGATTACGCTTTCCATCGGCCATAGGGCTTACAGCGTCGCAGATAACAAGCACATGGCAACTTGAGTGTGTGTGACAGGGCTATAACAAGCAGTAGATTGAAGTTTTAGTCGAAAATTTGGAAGTACTTAGGTTAACTGGGCTTGTTTGCAACCACGAAGCCTTTGAGTCCCATCCTAGGAATTGTGTATGTAGTCCTAGCATTGCTGAATAGTATGCCAAGATGTATGGTTCTTGGCATTGGGATTGCTGCACCATTAAACGGAACCTTATTTTGGCCGGAAGTAATCACGATGTAAACCAGAATGCTGAGCATTATGTCTCAAGCGTTCATGTTACGTATTAAATTGGACCCATAATTCTAATCCATTCTTGTTTACTTGTACCGGCCCTTTGTTTTGTTTACCGCTTAGATTTCCAAATATCCTCTCGCTGACTTTGAAGTACAAGTTCGATAGGCGAACAAACTGTTTACGATCGTCTTCGTGCATTAAGCGATGGTAGCGCTTGGCGACACCTTACCAAATGTGTTTAAATCTGCTGGATTATAAAAAAAAATTAGTAGAGAACACGGAGAAGTGAATGAAAGTTTGCCCTGAATTAGTGTATACAAATTTGCTTTGTCTGCTTTTCATCTGAGTTGGAGGCACTGCGCTTGTTTGGTTTCGGGGTTTTCGTAGCAGAGTCGGCAAGTCCCAGATACGCTTGGCTTACACTACGTCAAGGTGGCTGATAGATCCTGTCAAAAGAAGCACACTGGAAACTGTCCTTTTGGTACAGATGGCTGCATCCAGGATGTTAAAGATCCGGGCACACTGAGGCGCATAGCCTAAGGCGATTGAGTCCAGTGAAGTTAAAATGCAAGAAATGCCGACTGGTAGTCATTCTGTCCGTTTGTTATTTGCAACTGAGTTTCTACCGAACATTGGCGATGCATGTTAACCAGAGTTATCTTACTAATAGCTTCTTTTTTCACTAAAATCGACACAAAAGCCAAAATCAACCAGGACAGTTCAGGGAGCTGTACATTGTGGGCAGAGCTACGCGTGCGTTCTATAAAAGGCAACCATTAATCACTAAGATACATTTAACAAGCAACGTGTTAGGGATGCAAAATGCATACTTGAGCTTGTCTGGTCAGAGATAAATGAGAATAGCGATCAATACAAGCTAGACCCACTGTCGGTATTAATAACATACCCTCTTTTATCACCTTTGTGTGCTGTCCGGCCCCAAACGTAGGTTACTTTCTTCTTCTAGGTGAAAGATTAGTACAGCAAAAACTTAGTTATGATAAAGCGAAGTACCTTCTCAACTCTACGTCTCATGAAACTCAATTTCAGATTCGATTCCCTTCTTTCTGGCGGATGTCTGACTGGAGAGATAACGGAAGTGTTCGGACCTTCAGCAGTCGGGAAGTCGCAGGTAGATTGGTGGTGATAATAATTCGTCTGTTTGATGTATTTAACTTATTCTTGATTCACCTCTGTGTTGGTCGTGTTTTCGAGGGAGTGAGGCAGTAGACGAATAGCTACCTGCAAACAGTACTTGTTTACTGATTTTCTGTTTCCCCGTGCGGATTACACGCCGAGAACAAACAAAAAAGATTGCTTGGTACGTTTTTAAAACGCCTATGCATTGGCCTAAGGCGAGTAACATCAGAAAAAAGGTAGTATGTAAACTCCGATTAAGTTTGGAGTAGGAGCTCACAGGTGCAGACACCCTCGGAGCAGTGCCTACGTCGTGACCAAACTACAAATAGCATTTCAATGAGAACCTGAACTGCACAAGACAGAGTTAGACGCCAATAACATGGTAAATACTCCGCTCCTACCTCAAATCTACTTCTTGGGAAACGAAAATGGAAAAGCAAAATTTAAAAAAAGACGGAGTGAGACCTGCAACAGTCCATCTGTGTACTAAAAGTTTTGAGACCATGCTTATATGGAATTTGTCTTTGAGGTAGAGACGCCTTGGTGTGTCCATTCATTTCTTCCGAGACAGTCCGTAACTCCCAATGGCAGTTTTGAGTACTTCTTTGAGAAGTTTGTTTCATTGAGGTGCCATCGACAATCATCTCCTGTTGCTACTGTTTTTGTGTACCAACTGAGTTGCGCTACTGGGTGATTAGTGGAATTGTTTCAAGAGCCCAGAATTTCGCGTCTTGTTGGCAGAGGTCCCTTAGAATTTTCTACAAGATCTTCGGATGTCTATATTCAAGGTCAGCATCTTTCGACGGCACACTTCCCGAACCTTTTCCGTTGTTTTAAGTCCCCCAACGGTTAAATCCCGGGGATAGGACGTTTCCAAATCACTTTCTGGTCCACTAATCCTTGAACAGCAGATATTTTTAACCATATGGCTGTTCGCGGCCTCTTTTTCAGTACTGATATCACCGTCAAAGGGATGTGGTTGGGCACGGTGCGGTTTTTAGCAACTTCAAATGGTACGATTGGGCGTGAACCGGAAAACCCTTAGCAATATGATCGCTATTTGGCCATAGGCGTTCTTTTCTACGAGTGATAAGAGTGGAAAGCTAAGAATCTGTCTATTAGCGGCCTTTTCCACAGTTGAGACACCCTGGTTCCCACCTTCTGTTGCCAATTAAGGGTTGGCACGCTCGTTTTTAGAATTAGCAGATAATTCCCCAGACAGTGTATAGGCGGTATCGGCACGATTCTTCGTGAGGAGACGGCTAATTCCACCTGTTGATCGTTCATTGCTCAGATAGTTTTGTAAATAATACTTATTTATCTTTCGCTCCTTCGTACAGATTACACATCAAAAAAGGCCGTTTGGAACGTTGTTACGATGGAAATGTATTATCCCAAGACAATAAATGCCAATTCACATAATGTATAAACACCAATTACGTTTGGAATACGAACTCACAGTTGTAGGCGCTCTCGAACACTGTTCACTGTGGAGTAAAAATCCAAATAGTGTAACATCATGAATGGGAACATTGCACGAAAGAGATAGACAAGAATAAATTTGTAAGTGTTATAGTACCTCTACGCACCGACGCCTTGTTGTCCTTCAGATCTGCCATTTCATCGCGGCAGCGACTTCCTCTCATCGCCTGATGCAGGCAGATGCCCTTACCACGGCTCTGGTTGAGTCCAAAGGCTCCACCGTCCTGTACTTGGACACGAAGGGCGACTTTTGCGCTTCGCGTATACGTCAACTGGTTTGCTCACTACTGCGTCGCAGATTTGGACTCGCCAATACAGTAAGTGCACTTCGGCATGTAACTAGTCCTTCCGGGTCAACAGACGCCAATTTTATGGAACACGGTCCACTCTTAACCGATAAGCGGGTTAAACTGACACCGAAACCCATTTCCTAATGACAAAGTCACACCGTGTTTTCTAAACTTCTCTACAGCTTCGTCAAATTCGTACCGTCTTAACGCAAACAAGCTCTACAGGTGCTCGTATTGAATCGACATGCATAAAATGCGCAAAAGTGTGGGACGTCGGCGTGTAATGAGCGTCTCTGGACTGCGTCTATGCGCGGGCTCGAATCAAGACTTTATCATTATGAAATGACAAATTGGTTCACTGGTGTCTGCACCCTATTTCAATATTTAATTGCTGGAATTCGCTAAATTTAGCCCAGTTACGCTACCTTGAAGACACAACCGTTTTCCAGATACCTAACCAAGTTGTTGTCGTAGTGTTGCTTGTGGCGTTTGCTCGTGTGTATGTCTAAAGCTCGGAAGTGTGAAACAGGGGGTGGGGGTTGTAACACGTGGGGATAACGCGGGGGAAACATCCGTGTTAATCCGGTGAGTTGAGGTTGCCCCCATGGCTGACGGCGTGCTGTGAAAAGACGGGCACTGTGTCGTAGCATGAGCGTGAATTAACGAGATTCAAGAGTTCAAGCGAAGTCCACTATTGCCATGGGCCGTATCCAGCCGTATTGATCGCCGCGGTCCGTGCCACTGTAGCCTGGATTCAACTACTTAGGTGGTTTTAGTAAATTTCAATCAGGCGTGAAGGGCTTCGAATTGTCGTCTTTGTGACGTGAACAGACAAACAAAGGAAATAAACGATAACCAATTTTTGGACTCTCGTGTGTTTAGTGTACCACACAGCGACCAAGTCACGAATGATTGGACAGTCTAGAAGTGTAACACAGTCTTTTTTTATCAATAAACGCTTACAACAGCTTCGTTATTAACAGCTTCGTACACAGCAACTAAGGAGGCTCACCACTTTGTTCACTTTATGCAGTATTCGAGATGAACAACGCCCGTATCGAAGATAGTGGTAAGCAGCAATCAGTAAGAACTAGAATTAAAACAACGGGTAAATCAAGCGTAAGATGTACATGTAACACCTTTGTTATGAGTAAGTCTATTCAAATATCGTTAACTTGTCTGATTGCCACAGAGAGTGCAGCCTTCTGGTGCAAAAATGTTGCTCGTTCATTTTCGACTTTGTTCACGTAGACGGAGGCTATAGTTGTAACATTCGTGTGTCACTAGGTGTGCTTTTAAGCCAGCGGCTTGCTGCAGTGTCGCTCATACCTCCTCTCTGCCATTGGTTCATTCCCACATTAGGCTAATCGCCTTCGCGCGACTGCCTCATCGCAGGTTCACGAAGTCACACCAACTTCAACCGCAATTCGACCAGACACTCCTGCGCTGGGGCAAACTAAAGCAAGCACTAACGAAAACAATTTCATAATCGTGAATTTTGTTTTGTGTGAAAATACATATCACAGCTTGTTAAGCCACGGTGGATAGACTGGCTCAAACCGTCTGCCTAGACAGGCTCTTGATTCTGTGTAGTGAGCCCTCTTATTGACTCCCTTCGTCTCGACGATTTGCATTGCTATCCCATGCAATCCGATCTTTATTTTCGACTTCTTCGTAAACTATTTTCTACCCAACTGAGCAATACCAATAATGGCGTTAGCGCCTCAGATGCAGCAGATACTCAAACCCTTGAGGAAGATATAATTAGGGCATAAGAACTCAGCCCCAAAAATCGATTGTCAGGCGATGCCTTTTCCTCATCCAGGTGATAGACGAGTGCTTTGTCTAAGTGTCACTTTTCTAATTGTGAAGACCGTTTTGTGACCCAGAGTTGAGTAAGGTTATGCTACGTCTGGTCCAGTGGATGTACTTATGGTTTTGTACCATTTTTTACAAGTTACTTCGGACCCCACGATTGCGTCTTCATTTTCGACGTTTTGACCCACTTTAGAAGCAACTTGGGCGTAATTTTGCATGCAGCCGCCAGTTTAAGGCTGATTTTAACGCAAAATGTGAACAGTGCCTCGTTGGCTGCCTTTCTGTAAACCGTAGCCAAATAAGTCACGTTAAAAATGACTAAATATACTCGGGACACACTAGATACATTAATCACAGGGATTAAGATTAGAAATTAAGCAGAAAATTAATTTGGAAGTCAAACATCGTGAGTTAGTCTGACGTGTATAACTGCTCACTGGATTAGAAAACACGATGTGACGCTCAGCATTGTTTAGTAAAAAACTAACCGGGCCAAACACGCTAAATTTTGCTTCAATTATGAAAACGGATATTTTTCGGCGTACTTTCTTTCCTGTAACCTTAGTAAATCCCTTTAGGCTCACAGGGTGGTGCGTGGACCATGTGATTTTGATCGCTTTAAAAAAACCACGTGGCAGAAATGGTTCAAAAATTGCCGTCTGGCGATTCTTTACTCAAATTTGACCGACTTACTGCTCAACTTACTGCATTTTATGATGACCTACTTGCTTTATCGGATTGCGATATAAGTGCAAGAGGTTACGTCGAGATTAAATGCATTACAGCACGATCTAAACTCACATGTACTATTTCGGACTCTTTCAGAAATTAAATCTTTGCACATCTCAAACGCAATGAAATCGTTTTTTTTATAAGAATCATGTTGTTCTGGCAAATGGTCCGTCCGCAATAATACTAACTTGAATATCCCATTTTATGGATGATTGACCAGTTGAAATAGGACCAAAAGCTGATTTTTGGAATTCCAAAAGTGTCGTGTATTCTGAATTTCTTCCAAGGAACCAAATAGTCAACGCAGATGTCTGCCAATAACAACTAGTAAACGTTGAAGTATCAATCATGGAAAACCTCTGGAGTTTCAATGAGCACAGAAGTCGTGTTAATCTAAGACAATGGGGGTGTCGACAGACAGTTAAATGAGGGAAAGGATTTGACTTTGGAGAAACTGGACAAAAAGGTCCGATTTTGTACAGGATAATTATCTGATAAGCTGAGAACTTTCTTCTTTCCAGCATTTTATTTGCGCTTCCAAATAATCACCTGCACATCAATATTTTTCTCTGGTATTTAATAGAGGTAACCACGGTAGTTTGAGTTCCTTCATGAGGCATTATCAGCAAACCGATTTTTTAGGGAGACTTGACGGGCGTTTCTCAAAACGCATGAGACGAATTTTAGTACGTGTTTTGGTACACGGTATCGTTGATGTCAGACTTTTCTAAATTTGAGGCAATTCGGAATGTCCATTCAGTTCTTCTTCCTCAGAAGAGGAAGATGATAACATCCTTAGACAACTTTGGGATTTGTTAACGTTCCTTTTCTCTTCTGTTTGTGGCCATCTTTGAGACCTTTCTTTCATTGATTCACAATCTACATGGTTGTCTTCTGCCGTTACTGGTTTGTGATTGAATTTGGCTACCAGCTGAGTTGTGGGTCGGGTGTGATTGGTGGCAACGTTTCAAGAAACCCATCGATTGGGTTGTGTTGACTGGAAACCGTCAAGTTGTTCTTCGAATCGACGACACTTGCGTTGACATAAGTCACTTCTGATGCTGCTTGGTTACCCTACCCTCCACATTGCTAGACCCGAAATGGACACAGATTCTGAACCAAATTCATCTGTCTCAAAGACTTTCGCAGTCGGATCCTGGTAGTGAGACATATTGGGATTATGTTCTTGTACAGTAATCCGTGGACAGCAGATATATTTATCTATATGATCATCCGTAATTTCTGGCTCCAAATTGTGATTACCATCAGAGGGATGTGGTTTGGCGGGGTGAGGTTCTCTACATCCATAAATTGCACAGATGTGTGACAGTTGGCAGTCCTGAGCAACGTGATTTGTCTTTAAACAGCGTTGGCACAGCTTCGGTCCCTGAACCACAGACTGCAGAATTTCGCTGAAATCATTTTCCAAGAATTTCCTTTGCAGATATCAAAACCGGCTTCTGCATCAAATGATGTGCAATGCTTGGTTGCTTCTAGGGCCTTTCCTTCACACACCTATAGCAGATATGTTAATTTGCTTAGGCTGTCTTCACTCCTGCATCCCACTTATCACTTGATACCGTCTCATGAAGGCTCGATAGTACTTTGGATCTCCGTTGATTTGCACGGGAGGTTTCGTATTTAGGTATCTCTTGCTGTATTTTTTTCAATTCTTAATCTTTTCTAGGCTTCTTGCAGACGATGGCGAATTAACCGATGAGATAAGCTGATCACAGTCATGCTTAATTTCACTTATTGCAGATAAGTTTGTAAATAGCAGGATCGGCTTAGACCCTAGCAGGCAGACACTCCGCAAAAGAAGAACAACAAAGAAAATCCAGGAACGTAACCAAGTTCACGTTATTTGCTGAGGAGTTATTACGTTTGCCCGTAACGAAGAGAAACCACTCAGATAACGGTACCAGATCCCTTGTTGACGCTAGTACCTTAATCCAAGAATAAGGTCAGATCTCGTGCATAAAACTTTAATCACGTCAGCCACTTGCGGAGAGAGTTGTCAAAAGTGGACACCAATTCAAGCCAAGATTGACCTTGACCTGATAAAAGCGTAGTAAAACGCATGTTAGGGAATTAATGTAAATAATAACAAGAATCGGCGATGAGTAATCTTGGGGAATCCTGGATCCCCAACAGGCGGGAACAGGACAGTAGTTTAACGGAAATCAGTATAGTAAAATAAAGAGTTATGCAGAAATGACATGACAATGATTACAATGTCGCCGATCGGTATAACTTCTACTAATGACCTGGAATTATCCATGGGTCGGTTTTTTGCTGTTAAGGTCCAGAAGTACAGTGGGTGCAGGAATGTAACACAAGATAATTAGACAAATTCGAATTTGGTTGTCGTTGATTCAGTGTGTTAAATATTCCGTCTTATTTCATACCACAAAACCGAAATTGCTCTCTTGTTTGTGCACCACGTCTGATTGTGAACACAGCAAACGTCACTAGTTGAATTTACCTTTCATGCACATGCCAACGAAACGATTAATAGCACAGCCTGTATTCCAAACGCCTGTTTTTAAAAACAAGGTTAAGCATTATCATTTAATCCAGACGTTACTGCTCACGCCTTAATCAACGACTCATGCACTCTTTGTGTGTGCTTGGCTTTAATCACATTTCGCGTGCCCAACTCTCTTCCTAGAATGCACTTGAGCGTTCAACCGATCACTGCCTCTCACGCGTCTGGTGTCGACTTGTTCCCGGCGTTCAACAGCTCATGGATGCTCTCGTGGAGACTCGTCTGTGTGTCGCGACGGCAGCATTGCTCGAGAAAACCGCCAAAACGGTTCGGTTGACCAACGAGGAGGCCACCTTCTACTCGAACCTGCGACTGGTGATCGTGGACTGCATCGCCTCTCCCTTCGTGCCCTTCACATCCGCCTTCCCTAACGAGAGTAAGCTTTTCCGCATTGAAATGCGTGTGTGTGTGGGGGGGTCCCTTCGTAACGCCTCTTCTTTGTTTCAATCCGAGTTTGTTGTTTGGTGGCATTCAGACCCACAGTGCTAGCTTTGTGAGTGACCGGGATTGGATCTGTCGCACTACAATGACGCAATTGCGAGTTTGGATTAACCAAACAGCTGAATTAATTTTTGTTACAAAGTTTGAGTAACTTTAGAGCATGGACATTTCTATTTCTCGTCACTATCAAAATACAACTCCTCTCTGAATGGGTTGGCACAGTTTTGTTTTTGTCATTTCGTAATTCGAATGAACATTACTACCGTTCAGTGATGTAATGATGATGATGATGATGATTGGTCGTTTTTTGCGGTTTTTAAAAATTCCCTGACAATAAGCTGACACAAATTACACAAATACTTTTAATTGGTAAAAGTCTTGGAAATACACCCCAAAACAGAATATTGCAACCGGTTACTGTGGTTTTACATTGTGTTTTTGATACAAAGATGCAAATCCGAAAATACAATTTTTAATGCTCTATGACTAATTAATGAACCTTTTTATTTAATTATTTCGGTCCGTGTGACCATTTGGTCTGGGTGGGAAGGGGGCTTATCTAATGAACGAAGTGGATGTCAAAAACACTCAATTTGCAGCTTTTGGGGCAGTGTTTGCCTCTGGTGCAATAATTCGCTTTTGTAAATTAACATTGTTGTTTCATTGTCTCATTGTATTGCCATGACTCAGTATTCTCGCAAGCGCACAATGGTTCGGGCTGAAAAATAAGCTCGCCATTTACCTGCTTCCTCCTACCATGTCAATTAGCCTTCCTTTTTAACTGTCGAGAAAAAGCAACGCACTCGTGCACTTAGTCGGTTTCGAAATTGATGCAAGAAACGCAACTCCGTTTGGTCGTAGCGACGAAGTTCAGTTGTAATTTCACCGATATCAGTCCTCCCAAGGTCCTGAGACTGGTGCGCTTAAGTGCCATTGTCTAGACTTGGTCAGTCTTGGAATGCTTGTTTGCGCTTCAGAATGAGAATAGGTATCGGGGGTTGAAGGCGGCATACCAGACAGCACAGCAGACAAATTGAACTGGGGCTAACTGGAGCAAGGCATTGTGTGGTTCCAACGCTGTTGTGATGTCATCAGAACGTTGGTAGCAGAATAGTTGCTCCCGGTTGTGGATAGTAACACTCACGCACCAGCAATCATCCAATTATTGTAACACCTACGTGCCCTCCAAGCGAATATAAGGTGTGTGGCTTAATTCTTACAGACTTTTTCATCGGGCTTAAAATGGAAATAGTTTTGTGCTTTTGAAAGAAT
Organism: Mesocestoides corti; assembly: GCA_900604375.1. Lineage (NCBI taxonomy): Eukaryota > Metazoa > Platyhelminthes > Cestoda > Cyclophyllidea > Mesocestoididae > Mesocestoides > Mesocestoides corti. The sequence goes on from UXSR01000001.1 coordinate 235,808, forward strand.
CGGAAGCAAGGTTTCAGAACTTCGAACAACAAGTCTACGTGGGCTACACTCCCTCTCAGAGTATCAGACTTTACGATGGCACCAGACAAAGCGCACATTCGGTGGAACTGCGTTTGATACGAGTTCCAACGGGGAAAAAGTGCTTCGAAAGTACGCGACTCACTTGTAGTGCTCTTGGTGTCCTTTGAAACGTGCAACTACTGATACAAACGTTTTATAGGTTGTGATTTCGATCTTTCGAAGATGCGGAATTGCAAATTTTTTTTGTGGATTGAAGACTCAACGCAGACGCAACAAGAGCTTGCAGCTCAGTTAGGAGTCGTTCAAACAGCGCGTTGCACGCGTTTGCCTTACCAAATGGGAAAAATTTAAAAACTAGGAAGTTGTGTCCCCCTACATGTGTTGACCGATACACAACCTCCTAGGTTGCGTATGAACACATCGACAACAAGCAGCGAATGGACTTCTTGTGGAAAATTGTGACGGGTCATGAAAAGTATGCTTTTATGAGAATAAAAAGCTGTGATTAGATCCCGGACAACGCATTAAATCGACGCCGAAACAGAACACCCACTTGAAGGAGGTTATATTATGTATCTGGTGGAGCACGAAGGGTGTACTTTATTACAAACGTCGGTAAAGTGGCCAGACGGTGACTGCGGAACGTTATAGCCAACAAATGAACATTCTGAACAAAGAATTTGGTCAGGAATGGCCATTTACCGGGCAAGGAAGCAGACAAGTCATGCTGCTGCTGCTGCATAACAACGCTCGACCTCACGTTGCTCGCTCGACACAGAAGGCTGTTGAAATTGGGATAAGAAGTTCTCCCACAGGCTGCATAGTCACCTGACTTGGCCCCCTTCTGACTACCATTTGTTTAGGTCAATGGCGCACACGTTAGTGGGTAAATAGTTATAAAAAAAATCAGGAAAATGTGAAAATTCGTCGATGACATTGTTGCCTCGAAGCATGCAAGTTTCTTTCACGATAGCATTCGTACGTTACCTGGGAGATGGCGTAAGGGCAAAGAAACGAAAATTTTCCACCTGCCTTCTAATTGGTCTTACGAGTAGTCAATAAGAACAGGGCTGTAATGTCATTCCTCGCTGCGTAGTGCGTTATTCGGTCACAATTTTAGCCACCTTCCAACTGCGGTCTGTTGCAACGGAGCTGAGGCGCATCTCCGCGGACTTCCACATCGCTGTACTCGTTACAAACAATGTTCGCTATGGCGTTGACGTCCCGAGGCCGTGCCTCGGTGAATTTTGGTCCAGCGTCCCTCGCGTCTCGATCTACATGCACTCCGATGAGCACAGATCCCCATCTAGAGCTTGCGTTGAGGTCAAAAGGGATCTGCGTTACAACTGCGGTTTGGAAGCCCAGTCGAACTCGGCTTATTGCGTTATCGATTTTAGGGACAGCTGGGAAGATTTACAACATTGACCTGAGAGTTTTTGGCTGTTATTTTTGTACTTTTTTTTCAAATCAAACGCTAAGGAATTATGAATACAGTTGACGTCGCTTAACAAATGTGGTTCTTGCAAATTTACTTTTTTAATTAAGAATTTTTTATACTTAATGGCAATACTGACGTCTGCCTTCACACTCATTATTTGGACACGTCCTGTGGCTTCACAGTCCAAATCACAGAACCCATCTTATCCACCGTTCAGCTATGTACTTTTAAAGGCGTTAGAAGGACATCTACCTTCTTGACTGACCATTCGGCAACTTTTTGAGGAATCTTCGCTTCAATTTTGCTCCGCTTGCAGAGTTTAAGTGTAAAATGGCAATAATGAAGCAACAATTTCGAGGGTTAAGGTGGACTAAGATTACTTCTAGGTAATTCGAGTGACCAAAACGTTTACACTGCGTGATTTTTTCGACTGATTTTGAAAATCCTTCTTGAGATGCAGCTAGTTGATGCGCATTTGTTACATTTTGCCCCTAACTAGAACCACACACACCGAAAACCGGTACCTCAGACTCCTGATCTGACACTAGCCCCACCTTCCCGCGCTGATGTAAGTCAAAACATGACCTCCTGCAAAGAGCGTTTAATGCCTAAGCCAGCGGCCCAGTAATCTGTCTGAATGTGTCCAATTATTCAGGTCAAGGACGACCTCGTAATGACGGATCAAGACGGGCTAACATAGATGGGGCCGTCAGTGCGGACTGTGGGTGACACACTAACTGAAGTAGCGCGGTTAGGCGATGAGTCATCTTGGGGAACGCTGGACCCGCAACGGCATTGGCTACTGTCTGTCTACACTTCGTTAAGTTAAACGTCAGTACTATCATACGACCAATTCAAGCAGGGTTTGTTCTGATGTGTTGTTGAAAATGTGCATACTGTTAAATTAGTGGACCTATTTTATGAGAGGCTGACCTTTTTATGAGTAGAGGTATTCAGCAAAAAAATAAGGAAACTATTGGGACCCGCAGGCCATTTGGATCCAAATGCCTTTCTTACTAATAAAGTTAGAGCGAGGCGTGACCTACACCAAATACCAAAATTCATGCATTTAGTTAGCTGATGGGATATTTTCAGTTGGTGACTGTTGCCAACTGAAACTAAATCAAAAGTTCTGCTGTTCGCGAAAGAAATATTGACGCAACCTAAGTGTCTAGCAGAAGGTTAAAAGAGAGTACATTGGTACTTATATGTATGCATTTTAGTCGCTAGACTAGCTCATACATCAATCTAATTTCTGGCATGATTAATGATGGCGTGGTGGAATACGCACTCACGTAATGTGGGTCCCATTGAAACAGAAAATGGCAGTTTCAATTGGTTAGTGGTTAGGTGAAGGGTAGTCAAAATTGTCGTAAATCAACAGTCTACCTAACCAGCTACAAAAAAGACATTTAATTTCGAATTGCTTCCTTAGTTTTCGACGTAATTTTTGTGATTTAGACGAAAATTATGGTCCTTCGGTTGGGAAATGGGCACCTAGGAACCCACGAGACTTTGTCCTACATAATCATACAAAATTGAAAAGTGAAGTGACATCGTAAAACAGAGATGAACGTGTTGCGGCGCGGGATAAGCCGAAGTGTACAAGTGTTGGTTGAGGCAGCAGAGGGACAGAGAGACTCCCTCATTCGAGACCTCGAACAAGTTGTCGTCGAAGTGTCGTGCATGTCTATAGGTCAGAAGTGTGAAACGGCGTGAGTCACGGGTGCACTAATATCGAGACCTCGGGGAGGGGAGAGGATGTTACGAAACGTAGGGAGAAGCCAAATGTGCACACATTGATCCGATGTCACCCATGGCTAATAGGATGCTGTGAAAAGAGGAACATTGTGTCGTAGCAAGGAGCGACCGTGTTAATGAGAGTAAGTCAACGCGAAGGGACGTGACGAACCTATTCGTTTATTTTTGCAAAATATTTGGAAGGTTGATCATAAGACAGGTGGCATGTGATATCTGATCGCTGACGTGAGATAGCTGAAGCTGTTCGACTTGGCTGAGACTTGAAAGCAAAGAATGGGATGAAAAAAGCGTCGAAATCAAGGATATTAGGAGACAAGAGATATGGCCAGGTTGCAAAAAGAGAGAGGCGTCGTCCGGAAAATGGGGCTACCGGATTAACGAGCGTGAACAAAACACGATTTACACCATACGAAATCTACTTAGCCACTCAATAAATGTCAATAATATTCCTTCAACCCCACCAAATAACATCTACCAGAAGTCGATTAAATTTTATGTGTTTTAAAATCGTAGCATCAAAGGCAAACCAAGTAATCTTTTAATACATATACATGATAACGGGAAAGACCCTAAATTAATGAATAAATGATAATCAGACATGTAAACTGAAATGAAATTTCAAGAGGTGACGTGAGCGAAAATTATGCAAAACTTGAAAGTAGGAAATAGCCATCTGGGAAAATTGTTTTCCTACAAAATCTCTACTACGAACTGTTTTGGGCACCTTGCCTTAATTAGTCTAGAATAGAGCAATTAATTTGGATTTTGGCCTACTTGTACAGAATTCACCTATTTTATGGACATTTATTTTTACATAAGTTAATCAAAATAAGCACAATCTGGTCTCAAATAGAATGATAATGACATTTGATCACGAAGTAGTGTAACATCAAATTACTTTTGCATAAGAGTTTAAAATCAAGACAATAAATTCAGTAATATCTCGGCATAACAAACTGTTTAAGAGGTATGCATAATTACCGGAAACTGATGGTCGAAATCATGTAATTTGCCTAATTTCAAATATTAATCAGTAAATAATTTTATGCTTCACATTGTGACAATCAATATTCTGTATACAACATTCATTATTCTCAAGATCACAGATCAGATAATCCTGTTTAAATTCCAATGAGATTAAAACAAAAAATTAAAAGGATTAGAAAAGTATCTGCATTCATTAAATGGAAGCAGCGACATATTTTAGTTTATTTTTTGGGAAATTACATAACAAGCCATGAAATCATGCGATATCAAATAGCGTGATTAATGCTCTCCTAATTTTCCTTTTTCATCAAATATACTCGGAAAAAAAATTTGCCAAAAAAGGAAATAAATTTCTAAAGTTTGGAGTAGGAATATCGAAGTAAAACTATTAGTTAGGTCCTTGAGTTGGTAAATTTATTCATTGATTTTAGAAGTATTTGTGCCTTCCCGATCTGCTTGAATATCATATATGTAATTCACACCATTCTACCGGGGCATACTGGTCTGGTCTGTTCAATGTCCCCCAGGTCCTTCCGTCATCCCAACTTTCTCAAGGCTGAGGCGTGAGCCTGATATCAATACCGACCCTCCATAGGGCCATCCTCTTCATATCATAACACTGACTCACCATAAGATTTAGTCCCTCTTTTTTTTGTAAACGGTAGCATGGAATGTGTCTGGTTCCCAATGCTAGTCTTTTTTAGTATTCCTAGTAGTCAATAGTGATGGAAAAGCTCTCTCAGAGTGATTGGCTTAGAGTAAACTGCAAATTAAGTCCCTGATCGGTGGGCGTTTAACATGCAATGCATTCGAACTATGACGTTGCAGCCAAAAAGGCAATTTTTTTGCTGGCATTACTTATCAAAATCAAATCATCATCAGTAAAAATTTCATGAATGGAGCTTGTATAAAAACCAAAATTAAAGTCTTCAAAAAATTTGAAAATTCCGCATGGAATAAGAGTAAGTTTTTTCTAATTGTTTTTCATGTTGATTGCTTTGAGGCTGTTCGTTAGAAGTACCAAGGTATGTTCTGAAAAAAAATATTTACAATAAGCGTTCAATGTTCCTAAGAATTTAGTTAAAATCAAATTTAAATAAATACATAAATAAATAAAAGCATTATTTGCTGTAAATTTTTTTGGGATGAAGAAGTGATGTGTGTGCAGATTTTTAATATTAGTTTGAGATGTCGAAGTCATAATGTTAACTGCCCCTAGTAATCAAAATGGACAAAAACTCCGGTCATTGAATAAGCGGGGCAGCACTGATAAAAAAGTTTTAAGATTTCGAAAAAATTATGTCCAACATTAGTAACTCAGAAAAATCAACAAGTTAAAATTACTTAAGAATGTAAATCATATGAATTTTTGAAATGTAATTTGTCATTTTTATGTAAGTGGTTGTGATACATGCATTAAAGTAAAAAAACATTTATTGCATTGAATTGCCGTTTTCATTGTCGTCATTTCAATTGTTTCGATTTCTGATGAAACAAAGTCCTCAAAACGGATTTTGGTATTAAACTCCGAAGAGTGCATTTTAGCGCCTAGTTTTGATCCAGATAATACACGTAAAAACCATGCTTTTTCACTGCATGAAAAAAGTTCGACGTAAGTATCATTTGCATAAGCTTTTTAGGAATCAAATATTTTCTCCATGTTAAAGTGAACGAAGGCATTTTTATGAATAATGCAAAATTGATAACATTCCTGTTTAATAGATTTTAACAGCGTAAGAGGCATCTAATAAGATCTGCAAGACGAAATAAATTTTGTAAATGCAATAGCGTTTAAAATTTCAGATTTATACCAATTTAGAGGATGACCTTATTTGCTCAATTTTCAAGGCTGTTCATTACTTAGGATGATGATTTGTTACTCAAGGTTATTCAGACTCTTGGAAATTATGAACAATGTAGCCTGACATATTTTGTGTTAAAGCAAATTACCATTGATGCCTATTCAAGTTTCGCTTCAATCATTGCCTTGAGGCTGTATATGTGGCTGCAAATATGCATAAGAACGTTCGAAATTGTCAGGCGACATGTCAGTTAAAAGCAACGGGATCTCAGCACGTTTTTCTCAACGACGCCGGAGAACACCTTTCATTTATGAAAAAGGCTGAGGTTTGGTTTTTCCATATGCGACAAGTTTCTTCTTAGTACATTGGATCATTCCTTGTTACTGGCAGTGCACATTATGAGAGAGCTGAAATAGTTCGCCAAAAGCTGGAGGCAGCTCGAGTAAGTCGTGAGAGATTTAAGGCATGCATTTTTCCATTTGTGATTTTGAGTATGCACGGACAGTAATTAAAGGTCCACTGTCGTTGAGTATGCAGGTTGCTTATAGACCACCTCTATGTCTCTTTCTATGCCTAATTGGTTTTGAGCGTTTTTACCACCCTTTTTATCCTTACCATAACAAAATCCGGTTTTCCATGGTCTTTTTTAACTACCTCCTTTTAGTAGGTCTTGCCCAGGCCTTTGATTTTCTCTTGTTTTTATTATTTTCATACAATTCAAATCGCTACCAAGCGTTAAATTTCTTTCTTACTTTCACACATTGCATTCTAAGCAATTGCTATCATGATTGCTTATTTTTTGCCCAAAATTTATTTGAACCAGTTTTCATCTGGTTACCGTTTTTGAAGTTTGGAGTTTCGCTTAATCGTGATTCACCTTCGACCACCCAAAACAAACATGGTGTCTTTTCTACACAAGTTTTGTGCTCAGTAATTCGCGAACTTGACGTAACTAGTCCCGTCTGCAAAATATCGTTTAATTTAATGCTGTTGTTAGCTGAATATAATTCGATGACCATTAAGTAATCAGATGTGAATTCATTAAATTGATATTCTATCTGTTCTACACTTAGCTTTCTATTTATTTTCTCAACACCATGTTTCTACGCACTTGTTTGTTCTTAAATATCTTGTGTTCGTGCCGCCTTTAAAAAACCAAAAGGGATTTCTCTTTCTACTTTTTGTTTTAGGCATACACCCAGAGCAAGCCAATATTGCTTGTTATTTCCCTACACGGAATCAAAATTTGCGATGATAGCGGAACAGTAAGTTGCCATAATTAAACTGGGTGATGGTGTTTGGTATTCTCTGTTTCACATATAAATATTTTCGGATGTAAGTTTCACTCAGCCTGATTACTGAGGCTCTGTCAATTATTGAACGTCTCCATGCTTAGGTAATTTTTATCTAGTTACATCAACTTTAATTATGCACAAATTTCGAAGAGTTTAAATTTTATCTGACACGTCGTATGAACTCTGCTTCGAGTTCTTTTATCTCGAAACTAAAGCGAGATACCCCTTGTGCTCTCCGGCAACTTTCCGCCTTTATCCATTTGTCCTCATTAGAGTGTCCACATGGCTCATGCCCTACGCCGCATCTCCTACGCTACCTGTGACCCCGACTGTTGTCAATTCGCTTTTCTTGCCAGAGAGCCAAAGGCACAGCCAAATGTACAGTACTGTCACGCCTTCGTCACCGAAACTCCTGACGAGGTAGGTTGGTCCACTAGCCTTGCACCTTACCAACTCCATTGGTCATACCGACCGTTTTGTACATTTTGTGGCAATGATCTATGTACACCTAGAAAACACCGTAGCATTTATGTCTGGCCTTGGGCGTAGCAACCTTGGTATCACACATGATAACTTTCTTTCTGTCATATGTAATTTTATCCTTAATCATTTATTGTCGTGGTTTCTAGCCACGCGTTCTAAGGATACTTCTATGCGCTATTATCCAACTATGTTCGGTTAGGGCATGGAATGTGCTTTGGAAGCTATTCTTTGTATAGCAAAACGCCTAGGCTTCAGACTTCGGGGTATCTTTTGTGTTATTGTGTAGACTCTCAAAGCGGGAGCAACCTTAATTCTTAAAATCTAGTTAAACCAAGTTTGTGTCGAAAATAAACGCGAAATAGTAGGGAGTAGGTCTAATCCGCCGTTGTCGGCCAAATCGTTGCCAAACGTAGTTGGTCTTTGTGGCTGGTTTGTTTGATTTAGAGGCTTT